>LPNX010038919.1:517410-565344 GCA_001517045.1 Pseudotsuga menziesii | reverse complement strand
TGATATAATCATTAGAAGAGATGTTAAATTTGATGAAAATCTCTTGGCCTGCGAGCCTAACTTGGCGAGTGTGCCATCTTTGGCCTGCGAGCCTAATTCAGCGATTGTGCCTTCTTCTTCTTCCAACTTCCTTGACAGGTTTCCAACTCCAGTTTCTGATGATGACAGTGAGGATGAAAATCCACCTCTGCCTGCTCATGTTCCTCCAATTGCACCAGCGCCAATACTTCCTCGATGGGTCCATTCAACATGTGAAGCAGTTGGTGATCTTGCCGATGATCTTAGAGATCAACGTCGAGCACGTTCTCAATTTCAGCGAGCCTCTTCTCTTTTGGCTCAAGTTTCCAAGAATCATGATCTAGAAACTTTTGCAGAAGCTTCAGGAAATCCAGATTGGGATGCAGCTATGGATGAAAAATATCATTCTTTAATGGCGAACGATACTTGGGATCTTGTTCCTATTCCAAAAGGAAGAAAACTTGTCAGATGTAAATGGGTCTATAGAACTAAGTATGCATCAGATGGAAGTGTTGAAAGACTTAAGGCAAGGTTAGTTGCCAAAGGTTTTTCCCAAGTTGAAGGGATTGACTACAATGAAACCTTTGTTCCTGTCGCAAAAATGAATTCCATCCGCCTTGTTCTTTTCCTTGCAGCCTTACATAACTGGGAAGTCCATCAAATGGATGTCAAGTCTGCCTTTTTACATGGTGATTTACAGGAGGAAATTTACATGGAACAACCTCCTGGATATGTTCGGGATAACTCTAGCCTTGTCTGTCTCCTTAAGAAATCCTTATATGGCCTTAAGCAAGCTCCTAGAGCTTGGTATGCCAAAATGGATAGCTTTATCTTTGACACTGGTTTTTCTAGATGCCATTCTGACCCCAATGTCTATACCAAGAAAGTAGGAAACCATCTCATCATACTTGTTCTTTATGTTGATGATCTTATCCTTACTGATAGTGACCCTAAACTTATAACTCATGTGAAATCCAGTCTTAAGCAAAATTTTGAAATGTCAGACTTAGGACATTTGCATTATTTTCTTGGTGTCCA
Source organism: Pseudotsuga menziesii (assembly GCA_001517045.1). Taxonomy (NCBI): domain Eukaryota; kingdom Viridiplantae; phylum Streptophyta; class Pinopsida; order Pinales; family Pinaceae; genus Pseudotsuga; species Pseudotsuga menziesii. The sequence goes on along the minus strand of LPNX010038919.1, from coordinate 564,288 downwards.
AGTCTTGCAAACCAAAGAAGGAATCTTTCTTTCCCAGTCTAAATATGCTTGTGACCTTCTTCGTCGCTTCCACATGGAAGATTGTAAACCAACCCTTTCTCCCTTCCAGTCTGGAGTCAAACTTTCTGCCACTTGTACTTCCCCTGAAGTAGATGCCACCTTGTTGGTAGTCTTTTATACTTGATTGATTCCTGTTCTGACCTTTCCTTTGTTGTTGGTCATGCTGCCTGTTATATGCAAACTCCTCATGAAAGTCATTGAAAAGCAGCAAAAAGAATACTTCGATATATTCAAGGTACAATTCAGTTTGGGATTCATTACAGTACAGGGGGGAAACCTTTGTTGGTTGGTTTCACTGATTCAGATTGGGCCGACGATCCTGGTGATCGAAAGTCTACTGCAGGTTATGTTTTCAGTCTGGGATCTGGACCTGTCACTTGGGCTTGTAAGAAACAACAAGCTCTTGCTCTTTCTTCAGCAGAAGCAGAATATCGAGCCACAGTTAATGCCAGTCAGGAAGCTTTATGGCTTTGACGGATCTTTTCAGAGTTTGGATTTGAGCAGCAGCAGCCTACTCCACTTTGGTGCGACAATCAAAGTGCCATTAAGCTTGCCAAAGATCCAGTTCTACATCAGCGCAGCAAACACATTGAGCTACAGATGCACTTCATCATAAATCTTGTTCATGATAGTGTTATTGAAGTTCTCTATTGCCCTACAGATGATCAAGTTGCAGACATCTTCACCAAGTCTCTTACAGAAGCGAAGTTTTCTAAACTTTGGTCTATGTTAGGAGTTCAGGAATGTGTCCTTAAGAGGGGATAGGCTCTAATGCCTCCTTCTCCTAATAGTGTCACTTTTGTAAATCCTTCAATCCTATCCCAAGTTGTTCTTAAGGGGGGATGTTAGGATATTTAGACACTCAGGAGTTAGTTAAGATCAACTTGTAATTTTCACACAAGTAATTTTCTCGAGAACTCAGGAGGTTGCAAAGGGTAATCACTACAGAGTCAGGGGGCTACTCTAAGCAGGTTTATCCTCGCCCTGTTGGACACTTAGTATTACTGCTTTAGCACTCAGTTCAAAGGGACTTGACTTGTTGGGCCAAACCCACAATTTACCCATTCCTTAATCAATTCATTTAATAATTTAAAATTTACCAACCGAGACATTGCAATACTTTCACTGAGACTACACTAGCAACCCACATTTGCAAGCACTCTTTTCATTTCGGCACTGGTCTATTTTGTTCTTTTTGCATAAGTTAATCTCGCAATGGGTCATTGAATTTTGTGTATCTAATTTGAGTTAAAGTGTTGCTAAGGTTAATCTTGTTGGCAGTAATTGGTAATTTTTTAATTCCATCCATTCCATATTAAAACTCCTAAAATTAATTATTTCTCTCGTAGAGTAAAAACCCTAGATTTTACTTTTCATTAATGTCCACCCCGCTTGGCTTCGCTAGGAGTTGGCCTAGACGGAGGAGCTGAGTATCAGGTGACAGCACTTGGCTCGAGCTTGCCCCCAAGGTCACACCCAGTGGCTTGAAGATTTCTGCCATGTTACCCGAGGTGCGAATTAGGCGGCAACACCTCCCCTTGTAAACTGTAAAACCTGCTAAAAACCAGCAAGCAAAGCTTGCTAGAAAATGACAGGAAACTCAAAATAAAGTTAGAAAATGTTAGTATAAAAATACAATAATTTTATATTAAAAATCTGGGTTTTAAAATATCAGAAAATTAAATATTAGAGGGCTGAAAATTGCATTTCCAGCCACCTAAAACACAGTAAGGAATCAGATATGAAATATATAATAAAAATATAACATGGATCTATTAAAGAAAACTAGATTTTGCTACTAAACAATAACAAAAATACTAGTTCCTAAAACAGAAAACAAGATTAGAGATTAGGGCCTTGGAGGGAGAACTTTTCCAAGCTTGGATTCCTGCAAAGAGTTTAGCTAAAGCTGCAAAACTCACACATAGAGATGAGAACACCATAAATCATGCAAAAAACTTTGTAAAATCTTAAAATGTTAATCACAAATGCAAATAGAAAAACTTCTACCTACAAGTCTCTCCACAAACAACTTTGTGGAGAGCTTCTATGATAAATGATGCCATAATAACCAACCATAAACAGTTACCTCACTTTTCAAGCCACAAAATGGGTGCACCAACAAATGTATCCTCCAAAGATTGATGTATTATAAACCCCAATAGGGCAACAACATTACAATAGCCAAAGAAAACTTGAGAGAAAAGAATAGAGAAGAGAGGGAGAAGAGAGAGTATTTTGGTAGTATAACCATGTTCCAAAGAATGATAAGAAAATGAGAGGAGGGGCCTCTCTTTTATAGTTAAAAAGATCCCAAACCCACTCCCAAATCAAGGGTCCAAAACATAGATCTAAACTCTAGCTCTTCTCCACCTTTAGATCTAGGTTTGTTGACTTTGCAAGCCATCCACCAAAAATAAGCAAGGGTGCCTCTTCAAATCAATGGTCAAAAAGATAGATCCATGTCACAATGAAGCTTAACCATTATATCTAGGGTTTCCATGGCTCAAGTGGGGCTCCCTTTGACTCAAATTTTGATTTTTTGATTTTTTGATTTTTATCTTTTATTTTGATTTTTATCTTTTGATTCTTTAATCTTTTATTTTTTATCTTTTATTTTTAATCTTTTATTTTTTATTTTTATCTTTTTATTCTTTAATCTTTTATTTTTTAACTTTTATTTTATCTTTTATTTTTTATTTTTAATCTTTTATTTTTTATTCTTTTATCTTTTATTTTTTATTTTTTTATTTGGGGCCTCCTTTGACTCAAATTTTGATTTTTTGATTTTTGATTTTTATCTTTTATCTTTTAATTTTAATCTTTTATTAAGACAAGAGGGGCGCCCCACTTAGGAGATCAAAAAATTATTTTGACCATGGGGGGGTTATTTAAAAATAAAAATTGACTATGCGTAGCCACCCCCCAAACTTAATACCATGGTCTTATTTAATTTTTTCCTTCAAAATCAAATAATTTAATTTTTCACCCGAGGAAATTAAATTAATTTCCTAGGAAAAAAATACCTTGTCTTAACCAAAATTGGTCTAACTTTCTAACCCTTTGTCAGAATGACATGAGCCTTGAACCAATGGCTTAGGGGGTGTCATAACATTTCATTTACATTCATAGCCCCTATTACAAAATTCCAAGGTTCAAGAGATTACATTATTACATCAAAACTTAATTAATTAACCACCAAATGGTAAAGTTAATTAATTAGGAAAAAAAAATTAAAATCCTAACGAAATTCCCCAAGACTACAAGATATGGCTAGCATGGTCATGGACAACAACTTGAAACCTTAGCCACCTCATGGACTTGATTATCAAAATGCCAATGCACCACTTTGGAGGATTGGTGAGTGAAAAACCCAACCAATTAAAATTGTTAATTAACAAAATTAACTGGAAGGGGAAAAAAAACACTCGGTGAAAAGGACTTCCTTGATAATAAAGTCCATGGTGACATCTTTAGAGGAATGACCCATGCTAACATATAAAGTTACATTAATTATCCCACGCAGGGGAGCGGACATTTTGTGTACAAAAGGGGCAGAATTGTTCTGTTGAGTGAAAAACCCCTAGGATTTTTCCATGGTGCAAATTGTACAATATGTATATCTGCAATGTACATGATGTTGCCACCTAGTCGATATAGGTGGGCAACACATCCATGTGCCAAAGGAGAAGAGAAAGAAGTTAGAACCTTCTGGGAAGAAGGGTATTTTGTGGGATACAAACGAGACTTCAAAGGCCTACAGGATCTACATTCTAGGACATTGTCAGATTGAGGTTAGTCGGGATGTTACCTTTAATGAGGAAGTAAGCTTTAGGAAGTCTAGAGAGTCTCATATGGATATTGATAATGAGGAGCAAGAGGCTTCGAAGGATGAGGGTACAGTTCCCTCTAGCACGATGATTCATCCTTCAGGCTATTAGGAGGAGTTAGCAGAGCTGGTAGAGCCAATGGATCGACCTAGAGATGTTGTAGTAATTAGGAAGAGGCTGGCATGGCTTCGTGATAGTTTGCAAGATGCAGAAAGGCATGCAACTTGCATTGATACTTTCAGGGAGAAGAAAATACCTCAGAGGTTCTCTAGTTATATGGTATTGATGAGTCACATCATTTTGATTCTAAGCCTTCCTGTTATGGGTAGGTAGCATGCCAACAGATTTGGAAGGCTGCCATGGACTTGACTTCTGTTTCTTGCTTTTCTTTTTCAATGTCTTGTCTTGCTCTTTGGTATTCACTTCCCAACTTGAACCACAAGTCTTTGGCAGAAGTGCATTCTCCTACACTTTCCTTGACGGAGCTTGGAAGTCCATCCATGAGAAACTTTAAGGCTGTTGTTTTGCCCTTCCTCGATTCTTTCTGTGCGGCTGGCTTGGACTTCTTTTTTGAAGGAATGAGTGGATTGATCACAAAATCCCAAACACCAAATTTCTTCAAGTAAGCTTTTATCCAGTGTTCCACGGGGACGCGCCTCCCAGGGTTGGGGGCTCGCCCCCTACGCTTCCTATGCCCCAGGGGCTGGGGGGCTCCATGGGAAACGTTTCCCAGTGCCCCCCTTTTTGCGAAACTTGGGGAAACGCGGGTCTAGGAGTTTCCTGGATTGGGGGGCTCCCGCACCCCCCCTCTTGAAAATGGGGAGCTCCGACAGGCCCCCACTGCCCTCGTTTTTTTAAATTTTTTTACTTAAAAAAGAAATGGTTCATCTTAAATTTTAGGATTTTACACTAAATAGTCATTTTAAAACGAAATAGAAACAAATAAAAAGAAACAAACATCGATATGATATGCTTGGCTATAACAATTACATTAAATTACACTAAATTCTTCGGGAACATAAGCATGCTAGTATGCAAATGGTGATGGGATGAGGAATTGATATGTTTATATGTTGGGGTTCATATTTTTATTATTTTTTTTCTTTTTTTATAATTTTAGAGACCGACCCCCCTATGTTAGGGACCCCGACGCCTCCCCGTTCCCCCGTCCCCCAAAATACCCCAAAATTTTGGGGTGTCTCTACACGTCCCCAATGTGCGTTTCCCTACTCCCACGCCCCCCCGTCCCGGAAACTTGGTGGAACACTGCTTTTATCTTGCTTCTCCATCCAAAATAATCTGTCATGTCAAATAGAGGAACATCATTGTTGGAAGGTGTTGAGTGTGGTTGTCATTGATGTCAAGGATGAAGCCATTAATGACTAGGGAGTAACAAAAGACTTGATGACATGGCTTGTATGATGACATGGTATTGATGATGTGGTCATATTAGTTATGATGATCCTTGGGTTTTGAACCCACACACTTGGTAGCTTGTTGATGATGATGTATGGTCCTCCTTATGGTTAGATGGCTTGGGATGTTTGTGGAGCCCATAGACATACTTTGATAGGTTGAAGAAGACTTTGAAAAAGTCCTTGGAACTCTTGTAGTTTGTGGTGTGGTCTTTGGTACCCTTATGTGTAGGGTCTTTGACTTCCTGTTCAAATTGAAGAATGAAGGACCATGTATTTGCAAATAAGCCCCTCATAAGATGATAGCCCTCGTCATGCCGTTTCCAACAGTAGGTGGCACGTCACGTGGTTCCTCATGGTTGAAGAGATTTTAATTTTTAAAGTTGACGTGGTGTTTTTACCCAATCCAATGAGGTCGACCCAGTCCAAAAATAAATTAAAATAAAAGGGGCCCAAAAAACAGGTCGGCCAGCTTAAAATATGTCACCCTCCAACGTATATATATATACAAGCCTCTCAACATCCGAAGTGGAAGTGTATGTATCCTTAGGTCTGAGGAAAAATGAAAACGAAATGACAAGAGGTCTGAAAATTGCAGATATGAAGGACTGTGATGACTGTTCTCTAGGGCTTGTTGAAGACCATCTTAGCACCTAAATTCAGCCTTGCTTAAGGACAATTTCTAGGGCTGTCCTGGCATACTAACAAGGAAGATTTATAAGTTATAACAGATCTGAAGTTTACATAATGACAAACTAATGGACAATATGCAGAACTGAAGAAACTCGGTGATTTGTGAAGTGATCTGCTGAGCTTTCCACTGAAGAAAATTTGGGACCGTCTGAGACAAATTCGGAGCTAAACTGAGGTATTTTTGGGGAAATAAATGAGTGATTTGAGGCAGCGAATTTGTGAAGATATTAGGCAGAAAATTTATGATTAAGGCAGCGAATCTACAGAGGTCTGGAGCAGCAAACACATGTCTGATCTGGGATAGCATTTCAGTCTTCTTTTTACTGTACATTGCACTGATTTTTGGCCGCCCTTTTGACTCTACATTGGGCTGATTTTAAGAACAGAATTTTGGCTTGTTTTGGACTGTTCCTTGCACTGATTTTAGTAGCCACAGGTACATTAAGTCTGATCTTGTTAAGGCAAATGTAAGATCAATCTCAGGAGACATTTGAAGGCCTAAAATGATGCCATGTCTACAAACACTGTGGCAAGCCTGAGGAAGGAAATCACAGGAATGTTCTAAGAATCTAAGGTAGGCAAGAGCCTCAGAGCTGGAATACTGTCATTGGTGTAGAAAACAAGCAAGGCGTCATGTGACCTAGTGGCCTGCCCCTAGGAGCTCTAGAGACCAACCCCGGGGTTAAAAAACCCCAACAAAGGGTAGTCAACAATGCTATTAAGCCATAGTACTCCTAAAGGAAGTAACACAAGGTCCGACCATAACCACCCCTCAAGAAATGTTGATAATACCCCGATCTTGGCCCTGAAGAAAAATGTGACCCCTCTCCTTGGGAAAGCATATGAAGGTGTGATGGTACTGGTACCACGTAACAGCTGGACATTCCCAGAAGACCCTAAATCTGTCCTAAGCTCAGCACATGGATTGTAAATCATGCTATTCTTAGATTCAGGGAAACTCCGTTGAGCCTCCACAAGACATTTGCTACTATGCTTATGGGACTATTCCAGCTAGCACGTGAACAAGCCGACGAGATGTTATACCTAGCTAATCAACGCTAAGAGGCCTTGATTTGTTCTATCATACAGGCTTATTGAAGTGAATTTCGGTGTGTCGTGATCTGGGATCAAATTTGAAGAACAAGGTCATATTTCAATTGGAAGGGCTATTAATGGTTTAACCCTTCTGTATTTACATGCTAAAATAAATAATGTTTTTCATTTGACGATAAAAAGAAATCCATTTCACCAAAATAAAATGAACACATATCTTAGTATTAACAGTTTAACCCTTATACTAAGAAGATGAATAATCATATACTATGCTATCATTTTTTAAGACTTTATCCACATATATCTAAAACTTGATCAATGAATCATTAAAGGTTGAAATATATGCACATTGTTTAATTTTAAAATATAATTGTAAAACTAGTTGAATATAGCATAGTGGTTTGAAGTTTGAACAAAGGAAAGCCTTTTTTTCCATATAGGGATCAATACAAAAAAATAGCATTCTTCAACTTAAACAACTACCACATAAATCTAAAAACACCATGGTATTGGCTTCATGAATCTTTCAAATACATACCTCATGCTTAAAAGATATAACTTATGTTTAAATGAAAAAATAGTGTGGTCTAATGAGACTCTAATCTAACCAAGAAGAAGTACAAACATTAGTAAAATACTATACAACACTTTTCACTCTAGAACTTCAAGAGGTTTACATGAATAATGTTAGGAAGTCTTTTGGTCAAAACACCGATCCTTGAAGTTCTTGCTGCTGATAACCTCTGCTCTTTGATCACTGCCAAATCATCACTGTATATATCACTGCCACACACTGCTCATGTACATCCTATACACCTCGTCATACACACTCACTGAATATAACACTGCCACTCACTGTTCATGTGCGTCCTTGTACACCTCGTCATACACAATCACTGAAGTAGTTCTGCTCTTCTTTTACTGAACATAAGGTAAGCATCATCATAGGTTATGCATCATAGTCATAGGGTATGCATTCTCGTCATATCAACAACATCAAGTATAATTCATCATAGAGTGTATGTCATAGTGCATAGGAGAACATCATTACACCATAGCATGCATGTTCATCATCATGTCATCGTCATCATCAAGGCATGTGTCATCATCATGTATGTATAATAGCATGTATCATCTCATGGCATGTATCATCACATCAATATGTATGTATCATGTCATGCATTATCATAAAGTGTGTCAACATATCATCATAGAGTATAAGGGTACATCATCATCTTATGAATCACAACATCATACTTCAGTTTGTACTAGTACCTACCACTGTATTCATTGTTTGTACAACATTTGTACACTTCCACACATTCACACTTCATATATAGATATACTACTGTTCACACTTGTACATACCTTGTCATTGGACTGTGCAGAGAATCGAGATAACCCCAGAATAAAAAAAGCTCAGACCTCAAACTCTGACAGTGTGGATGGCTTCAGACTCAGACTATATTGACGTATCCCAAAAACAGTCATCAAAGGAGCTCGGAATTGTTCACCTCAAATTTGGACTGTCAAACGATGCCCTCAGCAATCATACCCCAAACTTGGGTCTGTTCTTGTCCTATACAAACTTGGGACTGTCACAAAAGAAGGCAGCAGTAAAATTTAACCTTACTTCTCAAAAAAACTCGCAGAGGATAGCCTGTAGGTTGCAGCAGAAGAGACATCAAGTGTAAAAAGGGAACTGTTATACTGTTTTAACCCAAGAGAATAAGCCTGTGGAAAAATTTGGATCTGGTGCAGTATCATAGAAACAAAACTCAGTCAAACCAGCGAGGATCCTCAGTCAAACATTCCAAAAAGGTTGTGTTTGTTTTTTTGTTTTGGTTATGAGAGACATTTGGTGTACTTATATACTTAAATAGGTGTGAGAGAGAGGATATACTAGGGCTGACCTAAAGAAGGTTAGGTTTTTTTGATAATTTAAATCTAATTTAAAAGTTTTATTAATAATAAAAAAAACTTTAATTTTTAAAGGGGGGGGCGACCTGTTTGAGGATCATTAAAACTTTAATAATTAAAATATTTTATTTAAAATTGTTTTAACATTACAACTTAATTAATATTTTAATTATGTTTTAGTACTCAATGACCTTAAGTATTGTTTACAAACCATGTGTGTGTGTGGGTGCCTAGACTTTAAGAGGGTTAAATAACACTTAATTAAAATATTTAAACTTGTTTTAACACCTCAACTTACAAGAGTTTGATGGACTTGTGTGTTTAAGGGTCACCAAAAGACGGCTTCAAAGGTTAATCAATGTAAAGGTGCAATGGGCTTAAGAGGGCATCATTGTGCAACATCATTAGGCTTTAAAGTGTAAGGCATACAACATAGGGTGGATTGTAGGTTTAGGGATCAAAGGTAAGAGTTTAGGGCCTTTTTGTTTGGTCACCAAAGTCACCATAAGTGAAGACACATAACCATCAAGGTGTGGGGGTGCCTAGACTTCTCCGAGGGTACCTTGACCTTAATAAAGCACAAATGACCATTGAAAGGGTCATTTGGCCTATTGCAACTTCTTCAACCCACCAAGGACACATTCTAGGGTATTAGGGCATAGGTTGTGGTACTGGGGAACCAAAGAAACAACTGGGGAACCATAGAAACATCTTAGGGGTACTTAGACATTCTAGAGGGTGTACATGGATTTTGGTATTGTCCCAAGGGCTTCAAGGGATTCTGACTTAGGCTTGGACAAGTTCAAAAGGTCTCCTTTGACATTCACTGAATTCTAACATTGAAGGGCTCCTCAAGGGGCACCAAGACACACTGACACACACCTGTTGGCATCAATGACAATTTTCATGGAAACTGAATTCCACTGGCATAAATGCAGAATCAAATTTTAATTTACCGAATATAATCTCCCTCAAATATTATTTCAATACCTACTTATTCCACTGGTTAAGAGCATAGAAGAAAAAATCGGCAAGGGTCCAGAAAACATCTTCTCGGCAACATCGACGGAAAAATCAGCAAAAATCGGCAAACCACGGCAAATATTTAAAAAGACAAAATATATTCATTTTTTTCATAATTTTAAGCATATAAAGCAACAATGACATCAAATAAATACATTGACACATAAATATAGAAAAAACACTGATAGATATCATGTAGGCATGCCAAATATAATATGAGACATAAAAGTCGATACTGAAAGTCTGAATATAGTTGTCCAATAGTACTCAAGAGTCAAAAGTGGGAAATCAATGGTCCAATACATATAGGATATTACAAAATGACATCACAAAACTAGTAGCTAACTATCTGTCTCTGAAATATAAATCAATGCGCTCTTCCCCTTTTACGGGAAAAGATAATGGGTTGTTTTCCAGGCCTGCCCCTGACAGTAGAAGGTCCTGGCCCTGTACTACTAGGTGCCAATGAGGGACTAGGTGCCAGTGAGGGACTCGGTGCCAATAAGGGAGTAGATGCATCGACCACTGTAGAAGGTGGTGCTGATGAAGCCCCATCACCCTCCATGAAGTCCTCTGGGTCAAAGCGGTCCGCCTCCTCCTCCTGTTCCTCCTCTTGCTCCTCTTCATCCTCCTGCCCCTGCTGCTGCTGTTGTTGCTCCTCATCTAACCATGCAGGTGCCTCCTCCATGATAGGTAACTCAGCCTCCACCCTCCACTTGGACAATATATCAATATTGTCCAAGCAAATGGCATCCACATCGGGTGATTTCTCCACTTGTTTCATCCACAGTCAAAGATTGTAGTGGACATACACCAAGTCATTCAAGCGTGGGAAATCCAACCTGTAAGAGGGTGATAAAAAGATTTAATGAGTCTTGACTCTTGAGTCTTGATGCCAGAGGAAGCCAATATGAAATAGGATCTTAAAGTACAATGAATTTAATTGCTTTGATAAAGTTCTTAGTACTTACTTGGTGCGTTTCTTTGAGTGTATTTTATCAAAGACACTCCAATTACGCTCACATCCAGAAGAGCTACAGGTTTGGCTGAGGACTCGGATGGCAAATTTTTTTAAATTTGGTGCCCTTGCACCATATGTCCTCCACCAAACACCTACAATAAACAAGAAAGAAAGAGAATCGGATTAAATAATTCAAATTTCAAATAAAATGATAAATCATAAAACACAATTAAAATTTAAGAATTTGAACTTCAAAATACAAATAAATTCTAATTTGCAATCACTTACTTGGAGTTAAATTGTTCCTTGCACGGACAGCATCGGCGTAGCCAAATAGTCCAGTAGCCTCTCGATACATCTCCATCTCACGAGTAATACTCTCCCGAGTCTCAAAATTAGGTACCATCCTATTCATACATTCGACAAGCCCTTCCAAAACCTCTTCATCAAAATCAAACTTACACTTGTATGAAAAGGCAGGGTTGAGGAAAAGTGCAGCTACATGAATAGGTCGATGGAGCATCCCAGTCCATCGTGTATCAATCAACTCCCATAGCATCATGTGTCTATTGTGTCCAGGGTACCCTTCCCGACATAATAAGACCGAATAGACTCTTTGGCCCTATCCATGGCCTCGTACAAATAGCCCATAGCGGGCTTGTCACTGTCAACTAATCCCAAAACCTTTACCAAAGGTTCACTGATTGAGCACACTTCCTCCACTCCTTCCCAAAAGGAGTCAGTGTAAACCAATCTAGCGATGGCTTTCCCATCCTCTCTCCTGCTGTATGTGCAATCTCGCCACTCATCACAAACAAACATTTGCTTTAGCTCAAACTGAACTCGAAGCAAAGACTGACGAGAAATGAAGTTGGTGGCAAATCGTGTGATTCCAGGGCGCAACAATTCCCTGTTTCTCGTGCATCTCCTCATGAGGCTAAGAACCCAAGCATGGTTATATATGAATTTGGTGATACTCCTAGCCTGATCAACAACCTCCTTGATGAAGGGAATTTTCCCCACATCCTCCATCATCAAATCAATACAATGTGCATCGCATGGACTCCAAAATAGTGAGGGGTGCCTCTCCATAAGCAATCTACTTGCAGCCACACAATTGGCTGCATTATCTGTTATGATCTGCACCACATTGTCCACACCAATCTCCTGAAGGACCCCATCCAACAACTCACACAACAATGCTGCTTCTTTTACCTGTGCCGATGCATCAACGGATTTGATAAACATGGTACCTTTAGGGCACTGTACCATGAAATTGAGAAGGGTCCTACCCTTCGCATCTGACCAACCATCAGACATCAATGTGCATCCGGAAAACTCCCATGACTGTTTGAATTCCTCCAATCTAGTATTGATGTCTTTCTTCTCTGCTTGAAGAATTGGGCCTCGAATCTCCTCATATGTAGGGCACTTGTACCCTGGGCCAACAATAGCAATGGCATCACACATAGGCTGAAAAAAAGGATTGTTTCTTTCTATTGTAAGAGGCAAGTCACTCCAGAAAAACATCCTCCCCATAATCCTATCTGCTTCTTCCTTCTCCCTTTTTTTAACCATGGACTTGATGCTATTCCGTGGAACAAAGAAAGATGATGCAGCAGCCCTCACGGAAGCTGAACCCATGGCCGTGGAGCCCCCAACACTACCCTCAGTGGGATCTGGATGATCATAATCATATGTCCTTGAAGTCCTAGCCACTCCACCTGCAGCAAGTTCAGCTCTATTTGCAGCTGACTCTTCCCTTTTTCTATCTTTCGAGTGAATTGCATCATGGGCCATTCTCATAATCTCGGGGGTAACTGTAGTACAAAGCCCCACATCATGGCCAGGGAGTTTTGCCAAATGATACTTCAACTTGCTAATTCCTCCTGTCATATGTTGTCCACACAATTTGCAATTCAATCGTTGTCGGTTTGTTCCATCTTCAGGGTCAGCATATTGCCAAAATGGGTCCAATGCCTTTGGCATTTTGTCAAACCTGTGGCTGCAAAAAAAACAAAAAAAAAGACATTATGAATTTATGATTAAAATTTAAAAATTTAAACCCAAATAAACTTTAAAGACATTATATAAAATTTAAAAAATTAAAAAATTTATAAATAAACTTTAAAAGTTTAAACATTAAAAATTTAAAGACATTAAAAATTTATAAATATTATTTAAAAATTTAAAAATTTATTAAATAAAGACATTAAAATTTAAAATTTAAAAATATACTATGTAATATATACTATATATATATAACATATATACTATATACTATATAGTATATATATTATATAGTAATATATTATACGTTGTAATACTGTATAGTATACAGTATATAGTATATATTGTATACTATACAATATTACAGTGTATAGTAGTATACTGTATCAGACTATCAGTGTATAGTATATTACTATATAATATATATAGTATATAGTATATACTATGTATACTATATAGTATATACTATGTATACTATATAGTATATTAAAAATGTTAAAAACTGAAATGCGAGCAGTCTATAATATATATGGTATGTTACTATATAATATATATAGTATATAGTATATACTATATATATTATATATAGTATATAGTATATATATAATATATAGTATAAACTATATATATGATATAGTATATTAAAAACTTTAAAAAATGGAGGCCGAGCAGTCTGGTCGGGGTCGGGGTCTGTGGATAGTGGCTAGCCACGGTCGATAAACTATACAGCCACGGCCCACGACTCCAAACTATACAGCCACAACTCCAAAATATATAGCGGCCAGCCACGACTCCACTGTAAACCAATTCGAAATGCAATAAACCAATTCGAAAACCATTACCTCGCCGCGAATGAATGCATTGATGAATGCACTTGCAGTGAGCACTGAGCAGGCTGGAGATTCGATGGCCGTCGAAATATGGTTACAGGTTACCCTCCCCGTCTCCAATGGCGTCCGCGAATAGAATCGGCGTCAAATGATAATCGGAACCCTAGACCAAATGCTTTTTAACGTGCCCGAAGGTCAACTGGCGATTTTTACCTTCGTGGCGCGATTTTTCTGAAAAACTCGCCGATTTTTCAATAACCTCGCGCGGCCCGATGTTAGGTAAATATCACGATTTTTTCGCCGGTAAAAATCGCCGGCCCGAAAATCTCGCGATTTTTCGGGACATCGGCGATTTTTCGGCAATGTTTTCTTCTATGGTTAAGAGCATGTGTTTTCTCTTAGGAGGTCACAGGTTCAAATCCAGAGGGGGGCAGTGTATGTAGACCTCTGTAGACTTTGGCAGTTAAATCACTGTGCAAAGGGGGGTCCCTTGTCCCACAAACAAGGGGGTCTCATACACCAAATTGGTGTCTCGCTTGGCGGTGACCTTAAAAATAGATTATTTTTATTATTATAACTAGTTATTAATTGTTACACCAAGATAAATTCCTACAAAAACAATTATTCTAAAAAACTTTGAATTAAAGGAAAATTTCTTCAACATACTTTGTAGCTACTCAAACTAACTACTAGGGAAAGTCTCTTGAGCCTGTTTTACAATTAATGTAATGTTCATATGCTTTGAATATGAGATTCAACATGGATATTTCTAGCCAGAAGTGTAACAATCTATATCTTTGGAAAGCTAAGGTAAAAAGATTGTGAAAGGAAGCTATAACACTTACCAACTAGTAAGTTCATGTATTAATAATATATTATACCACTTTGTTATTCACAAATACATTTATTCTCAACTTTCAAGTGTTTTGTAATGTCCTCTTCTAAATAAGCATCTTAGACACCTGTTAACCTATTTAATTCCCATAGGTTCGAGAGGGTATCCAGAAAAGGGAATTGACTAAGGACATTTAATACATGGAACATAAAGGAACATCTCTTCAATATTATTAGGTCATCAATATATTAGAAAAGGCCATCAGAGAAGATATCAAAAAGCATGTGGAGCATGCATGCCTTATTTCATAATATGATAATACATAAGTCAATGAGCAATTAGGTTTGCATGCATACAAAAGTAAAGTCATGCAAACCCTAAAAGTTATATATAGACTCTAATACGTATATAAGAAGATAAGCTGAACCAAAAGGGTATCTATGATCATTATTCAGTTTTGAGTTTGGTTTCGAGAGCAGCAACAGTTGTAGCCGCAACAACAAGTTGGGGTTGGAGACTGGAGTGTTCAACTAGTAAGTGTTTTCGGCAATGAAATCTATCTGCCCTAATCACTTTTCGGATAAATCACTTAGATCTATCATCAACATCTCAAGCATTCATTACTCTTTAGATATTTAGCACAACCAGGAAGATAAGTTCATAGGGATCACTTTTGTACTGCTGGGGGCATCTTGGAGATTCAATTCGCAATTTGCTGAGGTCCAGAAACTTTTTATTTTCTTTGCATGCTGTTACCATTATCACTGGAGGGGTCATATTATTATATCGGGAGATCATCAGGCCATCTATTATTCATCTGCAGAAGTTACAAGCAGAAAACACAGGAGACAAGGGAGTCACCCTTTCTGGGAAAATCAATTCGCTACTGATCCTAGAGGAGGCAAATCTTCCACATGTGTCAGTGATTCTCTTTAGATAGGCCATACAACTATTCCTAGAAAGTTTCGGCATCATCAACCGAGTATTGGACCGGTTCAGAGGAGATTTCTATCAAAAGGACCTTTTTATCATGCATGGGCGTCAACTCTGAGTAGGCATCACGTTTTGGAGATATAGTGGATGCAGGGCGTGCATGTCTTCTGTATACTAAAGAATCTTCACAACTATAAATCATGGTATGTTACTAAAATCTTACAGAGTCCTATTTCCTTTTTTTATCTCCAGCTCTATCATATTTAGGGCTTTTTGGCATGTAACCTATTTTGCATGCAAAATCAATTATCTCTCAAACACATTTGAAATACATAAACTGCAAACAAATCATCATTACATATTGGTATAAGGATAGAATATTAGTTGGGATATTACAGTGGTATCAAAGCATGTCTCTCGCCAGCTGTGGGCTTGAACATGAACAGTAAATGAATCCAAAAAAACTACTTTTGTGACTTATAGAAGAAGGAAGGGTAGGTACACAGAGGATCTGGAATTTGAAGAGATTAAGTTGGAAGACATAGATTTAGACATGGACCCAACAGAGATACACTTTGATAGAGGAAAGGGAACAGGGGAAGATAAAGACATAATGGCATTCCAGAGCTTGGTTAGTGCCTTAAATGACTTAGCTAAAGAGTAGAAAGATGTGTTACATGCTATAAACAGGTTGGTTCTTAAGCTAGAACAGGGTCAGAACAATTTACCGATTTCACCAGGAGATAGAGGATCCATCGGTAGTAGCGGGAAACATGCGTACACTCATATGCAAAACACTCCTCGCATATATAATAAATAGTCTAGACCTACTATGCTTCACTTTCTGGAAACTGCCATTGCAGGACCAGTCATGCCAGCTGAACCTACTGAACCATTTGGTGCTTATCTATAGGAATACAAGGATTCAGGAGATGAGTTCCATTCAGGTATGTCATTCTCAGACTTCTGGAATATGAAAAGCAGGTTCTGACCACAAAACTTTAACAAAGGGTTTACTCAGAATTATGAATTACAGAAAATCGTAGGCAGGTTGACCATTCCTAATTTTGACGGATATTGCAGTTGTACGATGAGAATATAGGTCCAAAAGTTGGATACTTATTTCCAACTAAACCCTATGACTGAGATGAATGCCATTAAATTGGGTACCTTACATCTGGACAACGAGGCTCATGAGTGGTGGTACCATGGGTTAGTGACTCTGGGTCACAACACCATCACTTCATACAATGATTTCACACAGAGGCTCATGGAGCGACTTGATAAGAGGGACCCAGAGATACTTTTCAGAGAGTTAGCACAACTCAAACATACTGGCAGTGTCAAGGCCTTCATATCAGAGTTTCAAAGAGTGGCAGTTATGGTGATGGATGTATCCGAGAGCAGGTTCGTTATGTTATTTACAGAAGATTTGACTAAGCCTTTACGTGGGTGGGTGAACGCCTACAAACCATCCACTTTATAGGATTCCATCAGTAGAACCCGAGACCTACAAGATTTAGTTCCCAAGAACAACTTCTAGGTTAAGACAAATTTCCCAATGAAAGACAAAGACAAGAAACCCTTCCAGTAGGAATGCCCGAAGACAAATTGGGTGGACGATGACACTAGGAAGGAACTTAGAAGGAAGAAATTGTGCTTCACTTGTCAAGAACCATGGATTCCAGGTCATAGGTGCGCAGGGAAAGCAAAAGCTCACTATATAGAAGTCTACTCAGATAGTGAAGAGGATGAGGATGATCCTGAACAGACAACAACCGAGGAGCTTAGAACAACAGAGGAGGAGTCACTTCAAAGAGAGTCACAGAATGGAGTTATTGTTACATTATCTAGAGTACCCATATTTCATACTCTTCGAGTCAGAGTAGTACAGGGCCATAGGGTAGGTGTGTTAATTGATGGTGGGGCAACCCACAATTTTTATAGATCCAACATGGGTGGTTAGGCAAGGTATTCAGAGAAAGGAATTTGAAGGGTTCACAGTAGCAGTAGCAGGAAATAACATGGAATGCAACCATTGGATTCCCAAACTAAATGTCACACTGGGAAACTACAAAATGACCGACTCATTTTATGTGGTAAATGTAGTAGACTCACAAATGTAGTATTAAGGGTTCAATGGCTCTATTCTATAGGGAAGTATACTACAGATTATAGGACAATGGAAATGGAAGTCCAGGGACAAGATGGAAAAATGGTGGTCTTGAGGGGCATGAACACTTATATCCCCAAGCCAGTATCATCACAGAGGATGGAGGCCGTACTCAGATAGGGATACATAGAGTGGTAAGCCAAATGTTTTGTCACTTTTCGAAAACCTCTAGATAACAACACCCAACATCCAGCAGATATACAGGCATTGCTACAGAAACATGAGAGAGTATTCAAAGATCTTCCAGCAGGTCGACCGCTAGACAGAGGGTTTGAGCACATTATTGAGTTAGAGGAGGGAACACAGGCAATCATCACCACTCCATGCAGGCACCCCAAAAGGTACAAAGATGAGATAGAGAAAACAGTTAAGGAACCGTTGGAGTTACGTTACATACGACCACGTTCTAGCCCATTTGCATCATTAGTGGTATTGGTAAAAAACAAAGATGGCACCTTGCGGATGTGTATCGATTACAGGGCCCTAAAAACAAAAACTATAAAAAACAGGTATCCCATTCCCAGAATGGATGAGCTAATGGATGAGTTACAAGGGACAACATGCTTCTCAAAAATTGATCTTCGATCAGGGTATCATTAGATTCGAGAAAGGGATCATGATATTGAAAAGACAACTTTTCGTCGCCACTTTGGTCATTATGAGTTCTTAGTCAGGCTTTTTGGACTCACCAACGCACCAACAACTTTTCAATCTTGCATGAACCACACCTTGAAGGCTCAGTTCCAAAAGTTTTTACTTGTGTTCTTTGATGACATTTTAATTTACAGTAAAACTTGGGAGAAACATTTGAGACACCTGGATGTGGTATTGGGAATGTTGGAAGAACAATCCCTTTACACCAAAATGTCTAAATGTGAGTTTGGTATGCAATAATTGTTATATCTAGGGCATGTAATAAGCACAGATGGAGTACATGTTCATATGGAAAAAATTAGAGCTATCTTGGATTGGCATACACCAAAGAATGTAATAGAATTACAGTGTTACAAAAACTGAACCGAAACTGGTAAAACCGACCGGTCCGATCGGTTTCGGGGCCTCATCGGGTCAAATCGGTGTCTTAAATCAGAAATGACCAGTTCCGTACGGAACCGACCGGTTTTGGCTTGGTTCCGGTTGTGACCGGCTCTATACATAATTGTACAACAACATTTAATAGGGTATTTTTTAAATTTAAAAAAAAAACTTGAAAGTTGGTTGAGTGGGGAATGGTTTGGATTCACATGGTTGCACATGCATATATATATAATTTTTCAAAATTTAAGTAGTTTTTGTATTTTTGGTGTTGATTAAGTTGTCTTTGATGCCAACATGTCTTGGTGCCCCTTGAGAAGGCCCTGAGGGTTAAGTAAGTGTCAGTGTCTAAGGAGACCTTTTGATCTTGTCCAAGCCCAAGTTTGAAGCTGTTGGAGCCCTTGGGACAATGGCAAAAGCCCTGAACACCCTGTAGAGTGTTTAAGTGCCCCAAAGATGATTTACGGTTCCCCAGTTGTTTCTTTGGTTCCCTAGTACCACAACTTATTCCCAGTACCCTACAAAAGTGTCCTTGGTGGCTTGAAGAAGTTGCAAGAGTCCAAATTACTCTTTCAGTGGTGATTTGTGTTTTATTGAGGTCATGGTACCCCAAGAGAAGGTCTAGCAACCCCACTGGTGATGTCATCATGGAACTTGACCCTTGGAGGCCTCTTGGTGCGGTTGAGGTGGTTGAAGAAGCTTATGAAGCCCCTTGCTTGATGAAGAAGCCTTGAAGAAGCCCTTGGACCCACATTTGATGGCTTAATGGTCCTTGCCCCCTTAAAGGTGATGATGTGATCATTAATGACTTGATGAAGACTTCGAACCCTTGATGAATATCTTGATGCCCATGTAGCCCTTGTTGGGGTTATGGAACCCTTGGAGATGGTCATTATGCATGAGAAGGTCTGGCACCCACATAAATGGCGACATGATGACCCTTGGACACTATATGATCATTGATGGTGCATTTGGAAATGATTTGGGTCTTGGAATCCATACATATGGTGGTTTGTAAGCCCATGATTGTTGGAGCCTTTGATATGATGGAATCTTTGGTCATGATGCACTCATCACTTGGTGATGGAGTCTTATGTGATGGGCTTGAAGTCCATGGAAAGTATCTTGTTTAAATATTACATGTTATCTTTGAAAGAGTCCTTGAAACTTTTGCATATGGTGCCTTGGGTTTTGAACCATGGTGATGTATGGTCCTATTTGTGGTTATATGGCTATTGGGATGTAGATGGAGGTAGAGCCCACGGACGTGCCTTGATATGTTGAAGAAGACTTTGAAACTCTTGTAGTTGGTGGTATGGTCTTTGGCATCCTCATGTGTGGGGTTTTTGACGTCCTGGATATATTGAAGAATTTATAGGTATTAGACCAAGAATTTGCAAATAAACCCATCATAGGGAGATAGTCTTTGTCAATCCATTCCGTTGATATGCGGAGCATCTTCTAACTCCTTACGATTGAAGAGATATGAATTTTTGAAGTTGGTGTACCCTACCTTTTTGGGTCAGCCGACCAAACAAAAGAGAATTTAATTATTTGTAATTTTGAATTGCATGTTGGCTCAGTTTGAGTTACTAACTTTCCTCCACAATGTATATAAATAGAATATCAAACATTTCATTTGTTCATCAATCAAGTCTCTCTTTGGTAATTCACAACTCTAGGAGAAAAGCGCGAAACTTCCTGGAGGAGAAATTTTTGGTCATCTTAACTAAAATTGGCATAACTTTCTCATACGGAATCATAATTACAAAATTTTTGGCTCGTTGGAAAGCTTGTTACGAGGGCTATGTGGTGACATGATCTAGAGCTTATTTTGGTTTTTCTACTATTTCTTCATCTTGTGATATTCAAAATGGTTCATGCTTCGGGGTTTCTCTTGGGATGACACATGTCTCTCATGGATAGAGTTCATCTTTGATCTTAGTATGTGAGCCTATATGTTGGTATATAGATTTGAAGTCATTGAATATGTTATGGAGGCTATGGTGATGGTTGTCTTGGAATATATCTTGATGTGATCTTGATATAGATCTCGATGATTATCTTGGATATTGTTGGCATAGATTTTGGTGTTTGTCTTGACTGTTGTATAGTGTAGTATTGAATGAGAAGTTGGCATGTAAGTAATAGATCTTGTGAGTGATTTCTTTGATCAACCTAAGTGTTTTCTTTGAAAATTACTTTGACAAGTGTTGATTATTGTGTCTTTGACCTAAGTGGAGCTGGACTTTTATTGACTGTTAATGACAACATTTGACAGTTTTGTAGACTCTTTGCTTGATATTTGATTGATTTGTTGACTTGATTTGAGTGGAGTGAAAAATCGTTGTGTCTAAGAGTTTATGAGACTAGATGAGTTTGACATAGTTGCTTAAGTCTTATCTTCTTGGATGAGGTTAGTTGGTTGAGGTTTATCATGTTTAACTGTCAAGTATTCCTTGACTGTGATTGAGGTTGGTTGTGGTGTCATTGAGTTGAGTGTGTTTGGTCAAAGTTTGGTTGACCGTATGTGAAGTCTCTTAGTTGCTCAAATGTGTCTCTTACTTGATGAACTAGGCCAAGTAAGAAGGGTTGGTTGACTGTCAGAGCACTTGATTAGATTAACACAAGTATATGATTGATTTGGAACAGGTACATAAGCAGCTTGGTACATGTTGGTTCAATTGAGAAGGATTGGCTCTGGTTGCCTTATGTGCAGTTGGTCTGACCCAGACTTGCCGAGTTGTATGGGTAGTTGGTCTAACCCAGACTGGTTGAGTTGTATGAGCAGTTCGTTTGACTCAGGTGGACCGAGTTTGGTGTGCAGTTGGTTAGACTCAGATTGACTGAGTCGGATGATGTGAGAAACAGATTGATTGGTACAACTTGATTGGACAGGTTGATGAGCAATGTGATATAGTGGATAGTGATCAGTTGATGAGTTGTGATCAGATGATGAGAAGTGGTTAGTAGTGGCAGTGGTTGTGCAGTGTGCTACATATTGTGCATTGTAGTACAGGTGTTGATTAGTAGGTTTGCAGGATCAATGCGGTTGTGGTTCAACAGTTTCTATCTTCATATCAGGGTGGCAGGACAAGGCAAGGAAAGGGGGTTGTAGCCGAAGAACAAGGGAGTTGTAGGTTCCTTCAGGTTGTAACCTGTAAATCGGGGGGTTGTAGCCTCCTTCCATTTGTAGCTGGAGAACTGAAGTCATTATAATAAGGGGGTTGTTGCCTCCTTCCATTTGTAGCTGGAGAATTGAAGTCATTGTAATAAGGGGGTTGTTGCCTCCTTCCTGTTATTTCTGGAAAATTATAATAAAGGCTTCCATGTTTTTTCCCCCAGGACTTGGGTTTCCACGTAAAATTTGGTGTTCTGTGTTTCTTGCTATGCTTATGATGTGATGATTATATGATGATGATAATAATGCTGATGATGATATAATGATAATGTGATAATGCATAATATTGAATAAGTTGTTGATTGTTAATAAAAGTGAAAAAGTAATAGAAGTTGTGCACACTGATTCACCCCCCCTCTCAATGTAATTGGTGTGTCCAATAATTGAATGTAACAGAATTATAGTGTTACAAAAACCGAACCAAAATCGGTAAAACCGGCCGATCCAACCGGTTTTGGGGCCTCACCGGATCAAACTGGTGTCTCAAACCGGAAATGACCGGTTCCGTACACCGGTTTTGACCGGTTTTATCGATTTCGGTCCAGTTTTGACTGTTTCTCAACACAATTGTACAACAACACTTAATAGGGTATTTTTTAAATTTAAAAAAAAAACTTGAAAGTTGGTTGAGTGGGGAAGGTTCTAGTGAATTATGCTCAGTATGGCACATAGTAAGAGCACTTTTTGCAAATTTGTGTATAATGGTTTGGATTCACACGGTTGTACATGAATATATATATAATTTTTCAAAATTTAAGTAGTTTTTGTATTTTTGGTGGACCGATCTTGTGATATGTTTTTTTTTCTCGGTTTCGGTCCAGTTCCGTTTCGGGTCCAGTTTTCAGGGTCGATCGGTTCGACCACTGGTTCGATTTTTGTAACCTTGCAGAATTGAAGGGATTTTTGGGTCTTTGCACTTATTACAGGAGGTATGTTAAGGGGTTTTCTCAATTGACAACACCACTTACAGATCTTACAAAGAAGGGAACATTCAGCTGGACAGGAGTGGCACAACAGACCTTTGAAAAGATGAAAAAAATAATATGAGTTCATGTCCTGTTTTGGCATTAACTGATTTCACTCATCCATTTGTAGTAGATTGTGATGCTTCAGTGGATGGAATAGGGGCAGTATTGATACAAAACCATCACCCAATCGCCTTTGAAAGCATAAAACTTAAAGATTATGAACGCCACTACTCTATATATGACAAGGAAATGCTAGCAATCTTACACGCCTTAACAAACTTCAGGTAGTATTTGGTAGGAAGTAGGTTTAAAATTAAGACAGATCACAACAAACTCAAAAACTTCTTAGAACAAAAGGAGTTGAATGAACGAAAACAAAAATAGGTCAGCAAGGTACAAGCATATGACTTTGAAATAGAATATGTTAAGGGAAAAAACAATGTTGTAGCTGATGAATTATCGAGACGACCAACCTCTTTATCACTCATGAGTATATCTACTGACTAGAGGTCTCATCTCTTGGTGAATTTACTGTTGTGGTCAATGACCACGACTGTAAATTCACCAGTGCCTTCTGGCAGGAGATTTTCAGATTTGTTGGAACAAAATTAGCTCCTAGCACAAGTTATCATCCTCAGAGCGATTGAGGGGTATTTAAGAAATTATGTAGCAGGGCAACAAAGGACATGGATTAAATGGCTAAACCTGGGTGAGTACTGCTATAATACCACCCACCATATGTCTATTAGGATGACTCCTTTCAAGGCTTTATATCACTATGAGGCACTAAACCTTGTAGATTTAGTCTTCGGAGATAGAAAAGCACCTAAGGAAAAAGATTGGGTACAGGACAGTCAAGATATTCTTAAAGTGCTAAAAGAGAATTTACCAGTGTGGAAGACATCACCGATATATCGCCATGTCCCAAGGAAAACGATATATCACAGTGTAAAAATCATGATACTTTCCCGATTTTTTCGCAAACATCACGAGTCGACACAAAAAATCGCTGAGCCCGTGGATAGTACAGGATATAAGCCGACTTTTGACTTTTTGTTGGTCATTTTACCTACTTGTTGAGGGGTTTGGAGAGAAAATGAGCTTTCTATCATTTTGCTTGGAGCCAAGGAGTAGATTCATTGTGTTTCCATTAACCATCATCAAGTTATTGTGGATTGGGGATTGATTCCCATCATTGGGTTCTCAATTTGCATGTATGTATATCATTGTGTAACCATTTGCTCATTTTTTTTGTTTTTTTTTGGTAAATTTTTTATAGGTTTAGGGTTCTTACTTCTTATCAATGTTCCCGCTTGCCAAATTTTAAAGAGAGATCTACTACCATTTATGCCAAATCTTTGACTGTTTTGTTATTTGCAGCATGATTTTTTTTGGGGGGGGGCAAATTTCAATGAATCTTACTATCTACTATCTCCATTGTTCAAGCTTGAATCTGAACTTCATTTTTTTTTGCCCCAGGTTGAATCATTGTTGCGTGAAAAATCAAAATGCTTAAAGATTTATTATATTTTTTGATGATATTTTGAGGCTCTAGAGTCAGTACACTCATTACTACTCAGGACATGATTTAGTATTGATGCATGATATATCATTAGACATCTTATACTTCATATATTTATGTTTTCTTTTCATATTTATGTGGCAATGTGTTTATTTTATGTTTTTGAAGTTTGCCAATATTTGCCGATATTTTTCGATATTTTCCCCGATGTTGCTGATAAGTTGTGTTCTGGACCCTTGACAATATTTTCGTTGACACGATGTCTTCTACATTGGAATTTACAGACAGCTCAAAACCAACAAAAATTATACGTGGACAGACATAGAGTCGAGCGTAGTTTTGAGGTAGGAGACTATGTATATTTATAGCTACAGCCTTACAGACAATCTTCACTCAAGAAAAAAGGAGCGAAGAAACTGAAATCTTGCTTCTATGGTCCTTACATAGTAGTCAGAAAGGTTGGAGAAGTGGCCTATGAACTTGAGCTTCCATAGGAAAGTAATATTCATGATGTATTTCATGTATCAAATCTCAAGAAATCAATGGGCCAACACATTGCTCCATCCACCGAGTTACCTCCATTAGATGATGAAGAATTCCTCCTATTGTTGATTCCAAAAAAGATTCTATAGGTTCGAGAGAAGAAACTCATAAACAGGGTAATATGGGAATACTTGGTACAGTGGAAAGAATTACCTATTGAAGATGTCACATGGGAAGGAGAACATGTGTTGCAGCATCCTAGTTTACAATTGCTTGAGGACAAGCAATTTCAAGCAGGGAGAACTGTAATGTCCTCTTATAAATAAGCATCTAAGACACCCGTTAACCTATTTAATTCCCATAGGTTCAAGCGAGTATCAAGAAAAGGGAATTGATCGAGGACATTTAATACAGGGAACATAAATGAACATCTCTTCAATATTATTAGGTCATCAGTATATTAGAAAAGGCCATTAGAGAAGATATCAAGAAGCATGTGGAGCATGCATGCCTTATTTCATAGTACATAAGTCAATGAGCAATTAGGTTTGCATGCATGCAAAAGTAAAGTCATGCAAACCCTAAAAGTTATATGCAAACCCTAAAAGCTATATAAGAAGATAAGTTGAACCAAAAGGGTATCTATGATTATTCACTTTTGAGTTTGGTTTCGAGAGCAGCAACAACTGTAGCCGCAACAACAAGTTGGGGTTGGCGACTAGAGTCTTCAGCTAGCAAGTGTTTTCGACAGTGAAATCTATCTTTCCTAATCACTTTCCAGATAGATTACTCAGATCTATCATCAACATCTCAAGCATTCATTACTCTTCAGAGATTTGTCACACCCAGGAAGACAAGTTCACAAGGATCACATTTCTACTACTGGGGGCGTCTTGGAGATTTAATGAACAATTCACAGAGGTCCATAGACTTCATATTTTCTCTGCATGCTACTACCATCATCACCGAAGGGGTCATATTATTATATCGGGAGATCATCAGACCATCTACTATTCATCAGCCGAAGTTACAAGCAGAAAACACAGGAGGTAAGGGCGTCACCCTTTCTGGAAAAATCAATTCGCTATTAATCCTAAAGGAGGAAAATCTTTCGCATGTGTCAGCCATTCTCTTTAGATAGGCCTTTTAACTATTCCTAGAAATTTTCAGCATCATTGACCAAGCATTGGAGCGGTGAGGAGATCTCCATCAAAAGAAGGATGTTTTTATTATGAATTGGCGTCACCTTTGAGCAGGCATCACGTTCTGGAGATCTAGTGTATGCATGGCGTGCATGTCTTTTGTATACTAAAGAATCTTTACAACTATAAATCATGGTATGTTACTAAAATCTTATTGAGTCCTATTTCCTATTTTATCTCCAGATCTATCATATTTAGGGCTTTTTGGCACGTAACCTATTTTGCATGCAAAATCAATTATCTCTCAAACACACCTGAAGTACATAAATTGCAAACAAATCATCGTTATGTATTGGTATAAGGATCGAATATCAGTTGGTGTATTACATGTTTATTCTTAAGAATTAACTATTGACATGATGTAAGAGTGATAACCCTTCGTTTGCAATGATGTGGAATGATTATCATTTCATCATTGATAAGCAATTTTTTATTTTCTTTTACTTCTTCAAGGGAAATAATTTAACGGATTTCTATGGTCTAAAGAGGTATTGAAGGGCAATGAAGGCTTCAAATTTGACCATTGGTTGCGATGACCATGAAGGGGTTGCGATTTTCTCCACATTCTCTTTTTTTACTCATTTGATCTAGCTAGCTTCATTTTTGTAATGAATGGTTGTTACACATGTCAATAGTTGTTGACTTAGATTAGAAGATTAAAAAATAGCTAGGATTTCTTGCATTTCACATTGGTATAGCTCAATTGCCCATGGGGCGCATTTACAACCGTGGTCAAAATTTTTGTGTTGGGTTACATTGAGAACCTCTCCATTACTTGTTGATTGGGCATGCAATTTGAATCTTATTTATCTTTCATCAAGATGGGTTGATCTTATCGTAGGGTTCCCTTTGGGTATTTTCACTCTTGGAGATCCTTGAGTACACATCCTGTATAGAGGCAATTATTTTGCTTTACAGAAAAAGGCTACACATACATCAATTGTTAACAACAACATCAAATAAACACATTGCTACGTAAATATGTTGATACAAGAAATAAATAAGATGCATAAGATGTCAAGTGGTCACATATCGTTACTAAACTGCAAATTATGAAACATGTTCCTAACTTCCTAATTGGATGATACAAAATCACATCAAATGCTTAAAATAAATGTATCTCAACAGATGAATCATTGTGAGGCATCTGTACGCTAAATAATACATAATACAATCAAAATGATAGATCATAGAATCCCCAATCATTCATTCCCTCTACCCCTTTTACAAGTAAAGGGCACCACTCTTCCTCTGGAAGCAATATGTGGTCGTAGAGGTGCTTGGGATGAGGTTGGAGTGGAAGATCCAGAGACTCCAACTACTCTAGTTGAGGTGGAAGACAGAGTGGGTTGTCTACTCCCAACCCCCACTCCAACTACAAGTCTTCGTAGAGGTGGTGGTGGTGGTATTGGCTGCACCAAAAGATCAATCTCCTCCTCAACATCTATATACACTGGAAGTGGATCATCCTCCCACTCATCACCTCCTCTGCTGCTGTCTCCTGCCCCAAATCATCTGCATGATGTTATATAAAAAATTAACATAATATATAATATATAAATAATAAATATCAATATTAGTTATTAATATTAATACATATTAATAATTAATAATGAATAATTAATTAATTAGAAAAAAGTAAAAAGATGTACCCTTTCATCTGAAAAGACACGAAAAGGCTTATATACAGCCCTACCAATGTAAATGTAAGTCATATATCTTATCTCATACTTGTATACATGTATTCTTTTATCCAAATGGATTTTTATATACTATTCACTAAATAATCATGGATTTTCTTGAAGATAGGATAATAACAAAATTTGGAGTGCCTTCAAAAATAGTAAAAGGTAATGCTAAGGCCTTTTGTTCAGTAGAAATGTCTGCATTTTGTTTGAAGTATGGCATTATATTATCTCATGCATCAGATTATTATCCTCAAGGAAATGGTCAAGCAGAATCTAGTAACAAAAACTTAATGACCATAGTCAAGAAAATCGTAGGGGATAACAAAAGGTTTTGGGACAGTAAAATAAAGCATGCTTTATGGGCTGATAGAATAACAAAGAAAGCATCTACAGGCAAGAGTCCTTTTGAGTTGGTATATGGTATAGAAGCACAGCTACCAGTTCACCTTACCCTGCCAGTGTATCAGTTGCTCCGAGAATTTGACATAGAAGAGTCTGCACTTCAAAATAGAATAAATCAGTTAGTAGAGTTGGATGAAATAAGGAGAAAAGCTTATGATCAGAACTTCAAAAATCAAGTAAAGACAAAGAAAACCTTTGACAAGTCAGCTAGACAGAGAGACTTCAAAGTGGGGGATACAGTTGTCCTATGGGACAAAGGTAGAGAAAAGCCGGGGAAGCATGGGAAATTTGACAGCCTATGGTTAGGCCCTTATGTGATCAGATCAGTTGCAGGTCCAAATTCTTTCAACCTGAGTCACTTGGATGGTGAGCCATTGAACATTCCAAGGAATGGTCAACAGCTCAAGTTTTATTACACATAGAGCCAACGTGGTGTCCAAAGGGACACCCTTCTGTAACGTATCTCTAACCCTTTTCCTTTGCATTTCTTTAAAGTTTTGTATTATTTCATTGGTTCATTCATTATGCATATAGATGTGAGTAATTGTATGTCTATTTCATTATGTATAGCAATTTCATTTATTTATATTATTTATTGTTTATTTATTGGTTTTGCTGGAGGTCTTATGTTGGTTATTGGTGAGAAATTTGTGGTTGCAGGATTTTGGAGTTCTCATGCGCTCTCCGATGATCGAACACATGTCCCCTAGTTGGAGCCAGATGTTGCCCACCTATTTCGACTAGGTGGCAACTTCATGTACATGAAGATGTACATAATTGTACAAATTGTACCTTGGAAAAATCTGAGGATTTTTTCACTTCTGCAGGGCAATTGCCCCTTTGTAAAACGAAATGTCCGCTCCCCTGCGTGGGAAAATTAATGTAATTTTATGTGATAGTGTGAGTCATATGATATGGATGTCACACCATGGAACAGGTTGTTAGGGAAGCCCCCTCATCGAGTGTTTTTTCCCTTTCCAATTAATCTTGTTGTTTAAACGATTTTAATTGGTTTGGTTTTTCACTCAAAATCCTCCAAAGTGGTGACGGGCGTTCTAACAGTCAAGTCCATGGGGTGGCTAAGGGTTCAAAATGTTATTCATGACCATGCTAGACATTTGTATAGAGTCTTGCGGAGTTTCGTTTTGTTGTTGTATTTTTATTTATTTTTTTTAGTTATTTAATTTCACCCCTTGGTGGTTAATTAACTAGGTTTTGATGTAATAATGTAATTGCTCAAGCACTGGAATTTTGTAATAGGGGCTATGAATGCAAGGTAAAATGCTATGAAACCCCCTAAGCCGCTGCTTCGAGTCCCATGTCATTCTGATGAGTGGTTGAAGAGATAGACCAATTTTGGTCAGGAGGGGTCTATCTCCCCTAGGGAATTAATTAATTTCCCTAAGTCAAAAATTCATATTATTTGATTTTGAAGGAAAAAATCAAATAATGCCATGGTAATTTTGTTTGGGGGTTGTTAAGCCTAGGAAAAATTTATTTCAAATTTTTCCACCCCCCCATGGCCAAGATATAATTTTTTCAAAGTTATTTTTAATTTTTCCTAAGTCAAAATTGGAAAAATTTAAAAATTAAATTGAAAAATTAAATCTAAGGAGAAATATTATATTTAGCCTAAGTCTAAAGGTTAGATATCTATTTTGGAGCAAAGAATCAAGTCAAAGCCAAGTTTGGAGGCCATAAAGTGGTTCAAACCCTCACTAAGTGGGGCGTCACATGTCAAAAGTGATCTCAAGGTGGGCGCTAGTGTGGAAAGAGCCTCCAAAGATAGCGCATGCATAAAAAAAAAACCCCACATGTGGAGCGCTAGGGTAAAGGGCCCCATTTTAGAGGTGGCGCTATACAATAGAGGAGGTGCTAATGGATTTAGAGGGTGCTACCCATATAAGGAGGGCGCTACCATATTAGAAGGGTGTCACATGAAATAGAGGGGCGCTAGCCATTTGGAGGCGTCACTACATTTGGAGAGGGTGCTATACATGGAGGAGGCGCCTAGCTTGGAGGGCCCACAAAACTCATATAAGGGTGGCACCTTAGTCAAAACCCTAGATCTAAGGGTGTAAAATCATTGAGACATGGATCAAGCACTCAAGCCATGGATTGAGGAGGGTGCAAAGTCAAATACCTAGATCTAGTGGTGGAGATCTAATGTAGATCTAGATCTAGTCTTGGCCATTGATCTTCAAGGGGTTGGGGTTGCTCCTCAACTATATAATGAGGGTCTCACTCCCTCATTTAACAAGATCTCTCATGCTATTGTTATGCTGCTGAAATCTTTCCCCATTCTCCTCTCATATTCTCTCAAGCATTTGGCTCAAGCCTCTTGCTATTTTTGTATTGAATCTTGCCCTAGTTGGGCTATAATAGAAGAAAGCTTTGGAGGCAAACTGTTGGTGTGGATCTTCTCATTTCATGCTTGGATTAGTGAGGTAACCTTGTAAATTTTTCAATTATTGTTGCATTTGCTTAGCTTGGAAGCTCTCCACAAAGTATTTTGTGGAGAGACTTGTAGATAGAAGTATTTCTATCTTCATTTGTGAGTAGATTGATAAGATCCTATAAAGTATTTTGTAGGATTTATTTTTGTGCTCATCTCTTGGCTTTCTTGTTGCAGCTTTAATAGATTTGTTTTGCAGGGATCTAAAGCTAAGAAGGGCTCCTCTAAGGATTTCTTTTCTTCAAAATTTCATTTCGGCCATTTTTCTTTTCCTATCCTGAAACTGGGTTTTATTCACTGTATAGTGAATATAACCCTTGTTTTAGGGCTCTCACCCAATATATATTAGTATAAGGTTTTAAATCTGCTGTTTATAAGTCATTTTCAGCCTAAAAACGTTCATTTTTAACCATTAAAATTTCAGTTTTTCCATTTTTTTAAAGTTCAGATTTTGCTGTAAATTTTCTGGGTTTTACACTAGTTTATGCTAACTTTCTGTTTTAGTTTTTTGCAGTAATTTCCAACAAGTAAAGTTGCTGATTTTTTGCAGGTTTATGCACAGAAAGAGGGGGTTATGCTGCCCTAAATTGCCCAGAAAAAACCCAGAAAAATTTGGTCCAAAAGAGGCCCTAAACTACACTTCTTCTCTCTCTTCTATAACATTTTAAACCCCAAATGAGAAGTTCTCTTTGGGGTATTCTCTGCTGTAAATCTGTATATGAGTAGTGTAGAGATAGCTGCTTAGATTTATTTTATTGCAAGTTATTTTTCTGTTTACCCACCTATCTCTGTGACAGACCACCATCTCTGTTACAGAGATTGTTGTGTGGTTAAGATAATCAATTTTATTTTTCTGTTTACCCACCTATCTCTGTGACAGACCACCATCTCTGTTACAAATATTGTTGTGAGGTTAGTTTACTGTTTTGGCTAGTTGTATTTTCCTTTCAAGTTTTATTTTCTGTTAAAAGGATAATCATACAACTCACCTATCTGGTGTATCCTCTATCCACTTGTCATGTCCCTTTAGGGACTTCAAGTTGGGTATGAAAAGCAGGAGAAGTGGGGGCTTAGCTTAATTAGAACAACATTTCTTTTGCTGCTACAAACTCTAACACTTTATTTTTCAGTCCAAGATCAAGTACCAACATCTCCCATAAGGGATACCGCTTGGTTGATCTTGTTGATAGTTTAAAATTAACCTTGCATGCTAATCACCAAGATTAAAATTTACTCTTAAAATTTACCAACAACAACTTCACTACCCCCTGTTCCTCTACTCGGTTATCACCCTTCGGGGTACTCGCGAGATACGACAGGGAATAGAGGAGTCTTAGTTTAATAGGCATCCATCTAGCTGTTTTTCCTGTTGATTAAAAACAGTGACCTCAGAGGCGACTTGGGGTAGAAGACCGTGGGGGGTCTCTAGGCGTTCTACATCCCCCTTGTTGAGCACCAGGCCATTTGGGTTTGACCTAGGAGCTACGGGTGGGCTTTGCTCCCACTTTGTTGAGCGCATCGACATTCCTTCTTTGACTGGAGAAGTACTAGATTGGGGTAGTCACACCACCAGTTCGAGAACTAAACTTCAAGAAGAAAAACATTAATAAAATCTACCTAAAACGAACCAAGAGACATTGCAAAACGTCCTACAAACACAGGTCACTGCTATTTACCTTTGCCTTGCTGTTCAAGGTTCTTACTGCAAGCACTTTCACATTTTATTTTACTGCAAGCTTTTCACTTTTTAGTTACAAGTATTTCCTTTCAGTTTTGCAAAGTCTTGTAGTGGCATCTTTATTTCATTTGATTAAGTAATCACATTGTTTAGTAATCTGTAGATCTTGTGTAATAGCTTAATAACTGTTCCATTTATTCAATCTGTTCATCACATCTGATACAACTGTGGATATTGTTAATACTGCTTAAACTGTTCATTCATTATTGTTTATATTGTTCATAGTATTCATTTGTCTTGATTTGATTGGGATAACACCTAAACTGTGGGTTAATTGACTTAGATTTAAATTTCATTTGTAAATTTGTAAAGTTGTAATTTATCCTTAGACTCCATTTATTAATAGGCACTAGTCTTCATTTATTTCAAGGTCTGATTGTCATTAAAAGGAAATCTTTGCATTTGCATGATGCTTGTCATTCTTTAGATAATATAAAGTCTTAGCCTCACAATCTTAATAAAAGATCCCTTTAATTTGTAATAAATTAATAAATCTGGAACTTAGTTTTTCCGTAGGGATTTCCCCCCTTAGCTCTGTTGGGATCTTGCCTAAACGGAGGAGTTGTGGACTGTGGTGACAGTGGTCCCCAGCTCTCGCTTGCCCCCAAGGACACACATAGCAGGTTGTGACTTTCCTGTTCCTTAAAGTGTGAATTAGGCGGCAACAAAGAAGAAGACAAGAAGTAGTCAAGGGAAGCCAGTTTATCGCCGAATAAGCCAAAACCAAAGGAAAAATCTTCGAAGAAGTCAAAGTCAATTGAAGGCTCGTCAAAGAATTAAAATCAAAAGAACGACTATTTATCCTCGAAGAAGTCGAAGACCATGAATGCCAAATTAAGGAGTTATCAAAGAGACAATGATGAATTGCGAGACATGAATAACAATTTGGAAATAAGGATTAAAATACATGAGATTCAAAAGGAGTTCAAAGAACGACAAATTTTGGACCAAAAAAATGATATAGAAAAATTGTCTGCGAAAATTGAGGAATTAAAAGATGAAAAAGATTTCAATCAGAGATTAAAAAATCAGGATATAAAGAAACAATTAAATGAGTATAAAGAAGAAATAATACGCTTGAAAAAAATCGTTAACGTTAAGGATGAAGAACTGACGTAGATACGAAATAAATTAAAAGATCAAGAATCAGAAGTTGGTCGATGTCGACAATAGATAAAAGTTCTTCTACAAGAAAATGACTACTCTAAAAAAGAACATAGGTTGGAGATCGCAAAAAGTAATAAAGCATTATCCAATAATTTCGAAGAAATTTTTAGATTAAAGAATCATAATAAGACGTTAGTCACAAAAATTAAGAAGTTGAAAAATAGTCGAAAGGCAGAACACTCTACAGAAGACATTGAAGGAAAACTGCTAAACAAGTAGGAAGAAAATAGCTGCATCAGAAATGATAACGAAGATCTTAAGGAACAACTTAAGAAGTTCGAAGATGACAGAAAGTTGCAAGAAGAATTGATTAAGTTTCAAAGTGACAACATGCAGTTAGAAAACAAGTTAGAAAATATACAGAGCGAAACATTAAAACCTCAAGGGATGAAAATACAACTTCCAGCTCAGATCAATGCTCAAAAGACGACGCTTGTAAAAGAAAATGACATTGTGAAAAGTTTCTATTAACACCCCAGTCATAAAAACCGATATCCTAAAAAGGGGGAAATGTCGAAAGATAATGGTACTAATGTGCTCAAAGCTCTTGAGGTCAGATCAGTAGGGAATCCCAATAGTCAATAACAAATCAATTTGGGATGGATTGATCTCTCAACATATCGAAAGTTATTCTCTACACTTAGAAGTTCGTATCGACATGTTTCGTCAGCTATGACATAACAAGGAACAATGTGACAACATTATAACGCTTTGAGGACAAAGCGTTTCTAAGAGAGATGCAATGCTATATAAAAAATATAATATAATATATAAATATATAAATATTAAATATCAATATTAATTATTAATATTAGTATATATTAATAATTAATAATGATTAATTAGTTAATTAGAAAAAAAGTAAAAGGATGTACCCTTTCATTTGAAAAGGCACGATAAGGCTTATATAAATCCCTACCAATGTAAATGTAAATCATATATCTTATCTCATACTTTTATACATGTATTCTTTTATTCAAATGGATGTTTATATACTATTCCAAATATTTTGGTAGTATGTCCATGAGCGAACTTTTGTTCGGCTCACATGAACCTCCTCCTCCAACCTCTCGGGTGCCTCCTCCATCTCCACCCTCCACTGAATAATGGTGTCAATGGCATACAATGAAAGTGCCTCTCTATCAGGTTCTTTGTCAAGCTGCTTCACCCATAGCCTTAGATTATAGTAGACATACATCATGTCATTAAGGCGCTGGGTACCTAACTTGTGTGAACATTGAGGGCCATAGTTAGTGATGGTAAATTGTAGTAAATTAAAATTAAAAATTGAAAGAATATGAAAAATTTCAATTTTTATTGTTGCATTTTTGAACATTTCTTACCTGTTGCGCGTCTTGGAGTGCATCTTTAAAAAGACACTTCAATTGCGCTCACACCCTGAAGAATTGCAAGTTTGGCTAAGCACTCGAACAATGAGTTTTTGCAACTTTGGGAGCTTTCCACCATAGTGTTTCCCCCACACATCTACAATGAATAAAATGGAAGGATTCAAAGGAAAACAAAAAATTATATTTTCATCAAGTAATAAATGTCAAATATATGGAAAGGAAAAAACAAAAATTGAAATTGAAGCTTACATGACATCTGTGCGGTCCTATTTAGGACAAACATCTCGTAACCTGTTACCACCTAAGTTGTACATGGTGGATTTTTCAAGCGAGCCGATGAAGTGGAACAAGTATACTTGTTCATTCTTCAGAGTTCAGAAGTCCGCCAGGCTTTTTCTGGGAGTCTGTTCGGATTTTTTTTGTAACACATGTTCATAACCTCTTGGGGAAAATTGTAAAAAATGTCCTAGCATTTAATTTTTTATAAAAGGCTCGGCTTCCCGACCTAAGCATCAAGCCGACTAGCCCAAAGTGTTTTTTCCCTTGGTTATTAATGGTTGTTGAACAAACGACTAATAATTTCTGAGTTTTTTATTCGCACCTCCAAAGCTGGGGTAGTCATCTTGATGTTTCGGCCTAGGGGGTTATTAGAGCCTTCGGGTTAGTGTTTTTCAACATGCTAGGCATTCAAATTGAGTCGTATTAACATGTAATAGGCCCCCCTAGAGTTTTGTCAGTTTCCGCAAAAAATAATTTTTTTTTTCTGTTTTTTAAGCCATTTTTTAATGGTTTAATTAAAAAACTTCAGATTGTAATAAAAGTCAGATACAGAGTCCGTTTCTGACGTGGGGACACTCGTTTTCACACTCGGAGTGTCCACTTTACCCCTGGCACCACTTTCTACATCAGTCAAGCAGTCGGAACACCCCGTGAGGCATTATTTGGCTAAAAGTGCATTAAGATGGCATTTTAAAGCTAAGTTTGGACAAATTGACACTAAAGTCAAATTTTTAAAAGAGGTCAAAATCAATTAAAAAATTGATTTGAGTGACATGGAAAGGGTCCCATGTGACTAGCGATTTATACATCCACTCATATGAATTCAAAGTTTGGTTATAAGGTAAGGACATGAAGTTATATCATGAGGAAATCACAAGCATGGATGGAGTGAATGCGTTAGCTATGGAGTGGGCCCTCACATCAATATTATTTCAAAACCTTGGCTTATAACATGATATACCATACATTGTTTATTAAGGCAAGCAATTATTTTTTAAAGGGTTGCGTCAAATACACCAGGAAAGATTCACACTAGCATTTGTTGTGCGCTAGCTTGAGGGGTGTGGACCCACCTCTTCACGTCATATTAAAAACATTGGTCATGCCACATTGGCATAGTATAAGTAAAGCATTTGCTTGACCATAACGCCAACCATGAGGTGGGGGATCACATTAAGGTGGGTGATCGTATTGGTTGGTGGTTATGCTAGCAATTAGTGGACCCCATCTTTCCTTTAGTTGTTAAACTTTGGGGTAAGCAATTATGAATCCATCATATACTAAGTCCAAGTTAATATCATTTTGGAGCTCACGTCATTGGAGCCATGCATTTGCATGAGTAACAATGCGAGTTGGGTGTGTGAGGTGGCTCGATTGGTAGGTTGAGTTTGCCTACCTCATCTCAGGTGGCACCTCTACTATACCAACTATTCAGTTAAACAAGTAATCACCCCAACGATTTTTCTGATTGGTTCAGTTCAACTCAGCTCAACTCAGTTACACTTCGGGTTGATCTTCAGTATTGATGAGGCCCCCTTGGGTTTCTCTTTTCCTATTTAAGCAGTTCACCTCTCCATTGTTCAAGATCGGAAGGTTGGACCTCTGCTTGCATACATTGTAATATTTTCTAAGTATTGTTAATAAAAGGCTTTGGAGGCAATTTCCGTGTTGGATCCATAGATGTTTGGTTGATGTTATCTTTATGCTAAATCATTGAGGTAATCTGTATCAACTCCTTTCATATTTTGCAATTGTTGGGATTACTTGACTTTGTAAGGAAATTTACATTTTTGTAAGAATAGGAAGTGATTCTTCTTAGGTTGCATTTTTACAAAACTTGCCTTTGGTAAGTTGGATAGTATGCCTAAATCATTCTGGTCGGTTGTCCTGATGTTTGGCACTGTGCAGAATTACCCCTAGTCACTTGAGATGTGGTTGGCTAAAACTGAAAGCTCGTGTACTACTTTTATTGAAATATTAAATATGCGCCCATGGAAAATGAAAATTGTAAAACTGTGTTTCTTAACATATGTAAAAAGGGCAGGAGCAATGAAATGCTAAAATACTCCTTGAAGAGTATAAGAAAAGGTCCAAAAAGCAATGGTTAAAAAATGTTATATCAAAGAATTGCTGACCTTGTTAAAAATAAATATGACCCGGATGAAAGCTGCGATTAGCTGTTCTTTTAAGCACTAGTGAAGTCCCAAAGGGTTCATATAGGCCAAAAAAGCCACAGAATAAAATGTGATCCTAATGAAATTGGATCAAGATTGATGTAGACATGATGCCTAAGTTGAATAAGCACTCTCTAAACAACTCATCCATTTGTGAGGCACTGTCATTCCTTGTGTTGTTGTTTGTCCAGTATTGGTTATAGTGAGTTCTCCCTTTCCTTGTCCAAAGTGTCATGATGTTGAGTAGGAGGTCATCCTTTGCCTTTGCCTTGTCATTTCCACCGTTCACCCTTCACTAGCAAAATGACTACAGCTATGAAGTGAGTATAGTCTTGAAAGTCTGAGTCTAAGTAATAATAAATAAAGCCTGATATTTATAAGTATTTGTTGATCTACCGCCAGTGAAATGAATGCTACTTGTTGATTTTGTTGCATGAATGAGTTGTAGGAGCATGGTTTAAACTCTTAACACTTGCAACAGATTGATCTATTCTGAGTTACTATTGGTGTTTGATTATTCATAGATGGTTTTATTGTTTATTGGTTATGATTGATGATCAGACAGAGACCTATGAGGGGTATGAGTATACACCTTTGATGGATTGGGACTCTCTAAGTCCAATGAGACAGTTTATTTCCAGTTTCGGGCACTTACATATGTGATCAAGCTTATTCTGCTTTTCTGATGCAGTTTTTCTTCACAGATTGATATTTTTGAGCAGGGAGATGTTTTAGTTGGATCTCCTAGGGCGTTGTAGGGGCATAGGGGTGTGCAGCCACTTGTTTGTACCATTGTACCCCTATCCCAGACAGCCTGGTGGGCTCAGTTTGACAACGCAAGCACCCTAGGAGGCTGTTTTGGCAGGATCATGTTTCTCGAGGCAGATTAAAAAATGATTAAATGGCTATTGAAGAAATCGATTTGGGATACTGAGGCAAAGAAATGGCATGGGGTGAGTCACAATGATGAGAGTGATGTCTTCCACACCTTCTCTAGTAGCTTTAGCTTTTTATGGGGCCCGCACCTATTTTTGGGCAAATTTTATATATTTTCTGGAGCTTTTTGAGAGACCCACGATTTCCTCAAGGAGGCACAAAAGTCAAAATTTTAAATTCTTATATTATTTATTGTGCCATGGGGACACCCAAAGGGAGTTAGTCAAACACTCCTTGGATCCACCATGTGCTTTCATTTATTTCTTGTTGAGTGGGTTACCTTTATTTGGGTGGTTTAAGT
Source organism: Pseudotsuga menziesii (assembly GCA_001517045.1). Taxonomy (NCBI): domain Eukaryota; kingdom Viridiplantae; phylum Streptophyta; class Pinopsida; order Pinales; family Pinaceae; genus Pseudotsuga; species Pseudotsuga menziesii. Next base: position 525,672 of record LPNX010038919.1, on the reverse strand, counting down.
CCACTTGAGCTCATCTCAACCATTGATTAGAACATTGTATCTTTTAATCTTAGCCACTCGTTTTGAAAGTGGTTAGGAGTTGGTTATGATTGAGATTCTCTCATTTTTATTTAAAGGAGAGAGCTTCTCATTTGTAAGGGGTCTTTGGCTCTTAGATCTGAATAATAGAAAGACTGTTTCTGTGGAAATTTTTCTGGATTTGCTTTGCATCTGATGTGCTCAAATGGTGATTAGCTTGTCTTCAGCTTACTAGCATCATGGAAATTCTCGTGAGATCTATTTTTTTTTTGTGGCTATCATTGTTTTGTCTACGGGAGGGCGTTTTGGCTGAAGCATTTTTGTAGGGGGACCTCAACTTGCTCGGTTCTCTTCGTCTTGGATCAGGGGGTTTTCATTAGTTTCACTGCGATCTATGATTACTTCATTTTACTGTCTTGTAGCATTTAGTTTCTTTATTTTGTATGTGCAAATCTGATATGGTTGACATTTGGTCATGCACGGTAGGGGGCGCTTTGATGGCTTGGAGCTTGCATATGCCATAGAAATCACGGGGATCTTCCAGGATTGATCAGGATAGCTAGGATCGTCAATGTTACAGACTTCTACAAGCTTATCTAGTAAGATCCACAGGTAGTTTCTTCTTTTCTGATCTTATTCCATTGTACCTTGCTGAAATTTAACTATTTTTCTGAAAACTCCTAAACCATAAAAACTTAAAAAATCAAATAATTAGGGAACCGTCCGATCTTTTGCCAAACCATTTCTGGGTTTCATAGATCGGGCCTCCCCCTAACTAAATCAACTGGAACGTTGGTTAAATTCCTCATAGATTGACCTAGATCTGATTTTTCAGCAGAAAACTGCATAACCCCCCACTGAAAAAATTGACCTGCTAGGGTTTTGAGTTTTTCTGATTTCTGACTTCACAGACAGATAGATCGAGTCTTGGGCAGTCCAAATCAACCCCAACGCTATCAAGAGGCTTAACAGTTTGACCAGGATCTGAAAAATAGACTAAAACTACCCTAGCGCCCTCACTGACAATTGGCCTTTTCATGAAGTAGGTTTTTCTGAAATTTGACATGATAGGATGATAGATCGGGTCCCAAGAATCCTAGAACACCCTCAACGCTATGCTAATTCATCCTGGTTAGCCCTAGATCTGAAAAAATCAGTTTTCAGCCTCCTAGCCCCATCATCAGATTTTGACTTTTCTAGATCTGATTTTCTTGCTGTTTTACTGATTTGGGCTTGTAGATCAGGTCTCCCTGATCTCTTCTCATCCTCAACACTGAGCCATTAGCCTTCCGGTACCCCCTAAAGCTTCAGATTTGTCTTCCTAAGCCCTAGCGCTAGCTATCTACTGAGCTTGGTTTTCTGTACCTTGGTTTTTTTGGACCAATTGCTTTCTGGTTTCGTAGATCAAGGTGTTTCCCAAGTGGGTTTCCTAAAACGTTGTCTTACTGCTAACTCCATTGCCCAATGCATACAAAGCACTGATCTCCAAGCTAGCACTGCCCTTAGGCTCTTAGCCTTTGCCATCTACCAACATTCACTGATAGCTCAAACACCTTATACTAAGTCTAATTTCTAGGTACTGGATAGTCCCAACTCTACTCGTGCTCTCCCTGCCATAGTTACGTTTCCCAAGACAGTTGCTAGTACCTAAACCCTAGAGCTAGGGTTCCCATTCACCTTGCACCTTAAGTACCCTGAAGCCCCATCTGATCTTCTTCTGGTGTCTAGGTTCGATCTCTCCTGTCGGGAGGGTCTCCCCCATTGTTGTCCTGGACTAGGATAACCTAAAGTGAAGGCTGCCTTGATTGGCGTGACAACCATCCATTTGGGAGTCTAGGCAGTCGTGGTTCCACCCCTTAGTTGCTTGCCCCTCTACCATCCATTCTGGATCCACCTTAAGCAGGCAACTACAAGGCAGGTGATAACACACTTCAAAGCCAATTTCATTAGGCTTGCCTTGCATTCATGTATGTTCAAAAACACTTCTTGTTATGAATGGGCTTTTCACAAGATAATCATTTCATTTTTATATACATTGTATTGAAGGAAGCGCTATTTGTTTCATGTTTAGCCAATACAACCTAGGCAACTTAGAGCCGAGACACAAATAAACAAGGAAGCTTATCCAACAAAGAGGCAATAGTGGGGAAAGGTCCTCCATGCCACAAGTCAAGTAGTGGGCCGGGTTAGAAACATAATTGGAAGGTAATGGATGAATGGAGATAATGAACGATGAAAACAACACTAGCAAGCCAAAGTATGGTGGGAATGATCACCTCTATTCTCCCTAAGGAGGGTAAAACCATTAAGTATGGGTCAAGAACTTCCAGGTCTAAGTAGAGATATCCATACATAATACCAATACAACCAGGTCCACATATTTATATGATCGCCAGATCATGACAACAAATGCTAATACATGTTGCAAGAATGAGTATAAAAGCAATAATAACCATAACACAAGATAATATCTCTGAATCATATACATGTAAATAACCAATCTGAACCAACATCTATCCACTGAGAAACTGCTGCTGCAACTCTAGGCAATATTGACTACTATGTAAATGGCTAAATGGCTATATCAATCCTCAAATCTGAGTGTCCTGAGACTCAGTCATGGCATGGGCAAGTACCATAGTCCATCATCAAATAGTGATCCATCATAGATGCTCATCTCAGCATCTCATATGTAAGGGAACTAGCTAAAAAAGTGTACTGGAATCCAAAAAATAGAATATGGTAGCTCGGCTACTATATATGTGATAACATCTGGCTCCAGTTGGGACAAGTGCTCTGCTGAATAGAGCGCTTGAGAACGTCAAAATCTCTGGTCCTCGTGCTCTGCTACTCGTATCCTCGATCAACTAGTCTAGATCTCCAACAACTACCAAAATGACACCAACTACCTGCAAAATGTTCAAAGCTATACCCAACTCACAGACCGGTCATCAGAGCAATGCGTAGATAAAATAAAGGACTAAACTGAAGTGCAAAAAGCAGAACGTAAATATAATCTACTAACTCAAAGGATTTTGATTTTATTGTGTAGGAAAAAGATAAATACCAAGGACTACACTAAGAGCTTCAAAAAGCAAGCTTCAGGAAAAGACCAAAGGTGCTAGACTAAAAAGTTAAAAACTACTGCCCATAACAGGCTTATTCAGGTCCTACCTACTCTAACCAATTTAGACAAGTGTTAAGTAAAATCATAAATCCAATGCCACCACTTGCTGAACGAATCTATTGAGCTTTATTTATAGTTAATGATACAACAAGTCAAAGATGGCTTATAAGTAATGTGAATGAAAATTTAAGCCATTATAACTTGTTGTTTGAAAATCAAAGAAAGATATGGATAAAGAGAAATGAAATCATGCCAGGGATGAGATTGATTGTTGCAAACTTCTTCCATCCATAGATTGATAGGATCATAAAATTTATGCAAGTTTAAATTTGATGAAAGAAAAGAATACGATACATGATTCATCCCTCCTAGGCCATCATTGTTTCCCTCATCTTTTTGGTTAGCACACTCAATCATACTCACATTATGATCAATGGTGAAACAAAATAGAGACATATTAGAGATCAATAAACCAGAAATCAAGATTAACCCCATTTGTTGTTTAAAAAAAGAGAAAATATGGAATTGGTCCTTATAAAGCTTTTCAATCACCCAATCAAAGAAATTAGCAAAATTGAAAACATTGTACACCAAGGATGAAAGGAGATGAAATGTTTTACCATTGACCACTTGGCACTTTCGAGACTCTGTACCGAAACTTCCACATGACACCATACAAAAAGACTTCAAAAGATGGGATGGGAGGGTGGATTGAAAAATTAAAACTTGATTTGCATCACCTAAAGGTGCTAACACCAATCTTGTATGCGATATGGGATATTTGTTAAAGAAATTGGCAAGACTAACACTAACCTCCCAAGAACTAGACTCACTATGATTAATCTCCTCAACCAAATCACCTTGACCAAAAATCTGATGGGGAACAACAACAACATTACAAGAATCATCCCTTGGAGGCTCTTGATGACTATTTGGACATAGATTCCAGCTTGAAAGATGTGACAAAGAATGCTCTATGTCAAGTTTGCTCACAAGCATATCGTCATCATGTGGTTGTTCTTCTTTAGATTGTTCATTACATTCAACCGAGGATAAATGATCATCATCATTCATTTGATAAGGAAAAATATCAATTATGTTCATTTCTAACTTCCTTATCATCCTCACAAACTTGGTATTCAACCATAATATGACCACATGATTGCTCCTTAATGGAAATTAGATTAATTTCAACCTTTTCTTCTTCTGCAGAGACATAATCAAAGTTTGAATCTAGATTTGGATTGCTTGAATATTGACTCAAATTATCGTCAATTAGGCAATGACTATGGAGTTGCTCTTTTAAAGGCTTTATAATTGACTCACAAATGGAAGGCTCAACTATAGATGTTTCTTGATGGTGATTGTTAGGTTCCCTTCCATAGATTAAATCCAAGTTTTGCTTTGTGACTGCTTCAGGTAATAATAACAGAGTATCTTGTATGATTTGATTGATATCTATCTTAGTTTTAGCATGAGGTTTTGAAACATCATTCTTAAAGTACTCTGTAACATTCCTATGGATTGCAGGAACGCTCATAATTTGGAACATTTCAGGGGAGGAATGATCCAATTGAGAAAGCAAATTGTCAATATATTGATTATCAACTGCACAATCATTGCTATATTTACACTCTAGAGGATTATCAGTGTTCCTACCCCACTTATCTATTTACAGATCTATGAACATATCATATCTAGTGATGGATTCTGGTGCTAAATGATCAGACCATAGTTGAACATCCCCTCGGAAGGATTCTCCTAAGGCTCGCATATAAACATCTTCATTGTTCGCACTTTAATTTCCATGTAATTCCAAATAGTATCCAAATGACTTTCAATGGATATATCCTTATTTCCACTATACTGGGGCAACCTCCTAGTGTAATCGTTTGGTATAGGATGAGGTGCCCCTGGAATTTCAGAAAAGTCAAAAGGAGACTGTTTGTCTTGTTTTTTAACAACACTAGTTACTTGGCTATAAGGCTTTGACTGGGACTGACCTCTAGGTTCATGTCGACTTACAAGTTTATCAGGGGTAGTCACGACAAAACTTGTATTACACTGATGAAGAGGATTATAAGTATTGCAGAAATCTTGACATTTAGGCTCATATCTATCATTATATTCATATGCATCCTCATACTGAAATTGTGAATTACGTTTGTTCTTTTTAAGCTTATTTGCACATTTAGACAATTCATTTACAGCTTGTGAAAATTTAAGGAGAACGTCTGGGTCCATTTCTATTGATAATTTTAAGATTCCCCAGTGGAGTCTCTATATGGGTTCGCTAGTGGAGTTGCGTTGTGGAGTCGCCAGGTGAGATAATACATGAACTCATCGAAAGATATGTCGTTAGAGAGGTGAGATGAGTGAATTAAGATGGTGATTGATAAAATTATGGAATTAGAAGTGCAATCACCAAGGCAAAATGAATGAATGCGATAGATATGGAATAACGCACAAACACTCGTAGACACCGAAAGTAAGCCTCTACCTCCCCGGCAACAACGCCAAAATGTTGGCAAAGAGAAACGGGAGCAGAGCTTAAGGATACATGTCGAACCAGGGTAGGTCTCTACCTTCCTAGACAACAGTGCCAAAATGTTATCACCAGACTTGTAGTTTCCCCTATGAGGTGGATCCATGATGGATGGTAGAGGGATGGGCAACCAAAGAGGTGAAACCAAGATAGCCTCGACTCCCAAATGGATGGTTGTCATGCCAATCGTGGCAATATTCACTTGATGTTGTCTTTAGCCCAAGACAACAATGGGAGAGACTCGGATCTACTCCCGACAGGAGAGATTAGACCAAAACACTAGATCAAATCAATGGAAGTTGAAGTACGTAAGGTGTAAGGTGAAGTAAACCCTAGATCTATGGATGAAATCACAAGGTGAGTTATGGTTTGGATCAGGAGGTTTATGAAGTATGGAATTGATCCAAGGTTGAAATACAAGTGACTTATAAGTCTTACTACTAGATCCAGAATCAAGGTACTAACAAATGATAACAATATCCACTGCCTTGGGAAACATGTCCAATGCAGGGAGGTTAAGAATAAGATTGGGGCTATCTAGTACCAAAGGATAGACTTGACGAAAGGTATGACAGTATCAAAGTACCCAAGCCTCAGGGGTTAAGATCAAAACGCAAGAGAAATTGGCCAAGTGAGGGGTTGCGCTAGGGTTGAGAGACTAGTGCCTTGGGATTTGGGCCCTATGGAGTCACTTAAGCAAAACGTTTTGGAGGACCCAATTAGGGTTTGACCCGATCTACAAAACTCAGAAATGGTTTGCCAAAAGATCAAGAGGTTTGATCTATAAAAAATTTTATTTTTTATATTTAGGGTTTTGACTGTAAAATAAAGGTGCCAATGGATTGAGATGAAGAAAAGAAGAACTAACCTGTGGATCTTACCTAGATAACCTTGTAGATGCCTTGATGCCGATGATCTATGCCGTTCCGATCAATTTGAGAAGATTTGGATGAAGCCTCTATGAAAATCGATTTGCCCAAGGAAGCCAATGCGCCCTCTCTCCTGCACAACAAACATCAACCATATTAGATTTGATGCGTCAAGAGTAATGGACAAATGCTACAGAAAAATAGCAAGTTAAAACCATAGATCACAATGATACTAATGATAACCCCCTAATACAAGCGAAGCCAGGCAAGCAAGTTGAGGAAACCCTACAAAAACGCCCAACTGAAGTCGCCCTCTTGTAGAGAAAACAAAGTTTCCACGAAAAATATAGATCTCACCACAAATAATCAAATGCTAGGATGCAATAGACTTTCCAATCACCATCGAAGAACACCAAATGCAAAGCAGACCCAAGAATTTCCACAAAGTAGTTTTCTATTATCAAGATTCCAAGAGCCAAAGAGCCCTTTACAATGAGAAGCTCTCTCCTTTAAATAGGAATGAGAGATACCAAAATCCTAACCACCTTTCAAATGGATGGCTAAGATTAAAAGATCAAAATGTTCTAATCAACAGTTGAGATGAGCTCAACATAAAGTACATGGATCAATATAATAATATAATATATCAATGAACCAAATCACCCTAGGAAAGGGGATCCCACTCAATATGAAGAAATAAAAATGAATAAAGTTCATGGTGGGTCCAAGGGGTATTAACCAGTGTTACCAACATCGGCGAAAAATCAGCCGATTTCCGAGAAATCGCGATTTTTTCGCCGTGCCGATTTTTATCCAAAAAATCGTCCCGATTTTTTCCGATTTTTTGCCAATTTTTTCCCGAGAAATCAGCCCGATAAATCACGAGTCGATGGAAAAACTCGGTCGGGCGCGGACAGGGACGGAAAAAGTGATTTTTAAGTTGGTTTTTTTCATTTTTTTTTCTCATTTTGAGTCAAATAGTCCACTAGGAGGTGAGCTAAGAGTTTGAGAGGGCAAGTGAAGAGGGTTTCAAGAGACCAACAGCAAATTTAGGCAACATTTTCTTTGCCATCAAGCATCAAATTGAAGATTGGATCTTGCCATTTGGGGTTTTTTCCACAGCTGAAGGTAAGTAACAAATTTGCCCATCATTTCTCACTTTTCCAAGAGGGATTGTTGTTGATTTACTTTGCCATGTAATTGTCTATCTTCAAAAATGATTTTTATGGGGTTTTAAGCATTTTTTTTTCAACTGTTATGTATTTTTTTGTTGCTTGCATGCCAAAAAACGTTTTGGCTTTTTTTTATCTTGCCCTAGATTCCTTATAAATCCTCATAAAAATGTCTATGTATTTTTCCCTATCAAATTAATGGTTGAATGCTCAATATTTCTTGGAATTCTTCTTGTGTTTTAAACTTTTACATTTTCAATAATCACATATGCTAAAAAATGTTTTTTTCCTTGCCTTAGGTTCAAACTTCAAAGTATCAAGATTCAAGCTTCATTTTGTCCACAATAACTCCATATACAAGATGCCAAAGGCTTTGGATCCATTTTGGGAGTGGGGCTCACCTATTGACCCGGTCAATCGACAAATTCTCACTTGCAATCTATGTGGGAAAAGAATGACAGGAGGGATAAGTAGGCTGAAATACCACCTTGCACAAATAGCAGGGCATGATGTGGGTCCTTGCAAAGAAGC
>LPNX010038919.1:456165-510158 GCA_001517045.1 Pseudotsuga menziesii | reverse complement strand
TATATATATATATATATATCTATATATATATTTTAAAAATTATATGTATTAAAAATATAGGCATATAGATCCAATTTTTTTAGAAACTAGAACATTTACAAATATTCAATAGAAATTGTCTAATTACTAATAGGAATCAATACACAAAACACATTTTGTCATTCACAAATCACAATGAGACACAAATATGATAGGATATTCATATAGCTCAGGATCTCGAAACCATATTTCTCATTAAGTCATCAAGATCAAAATGTATTACATAGATGTCAGAATGCCAATGGAAACCAGTAGTAGTAAATAGTAAATACAAAAAGCGGTAGATCATAGATGAGATCAAGATGGAAGAATCTCATCTATCAATAGTCCTCCTTCATGCTTGAATCAACAAACTCATCACTAGCATTGCCCTCCTCCTCCTCCTCTCTACCTATTTGATGATCTGCATCCCCTGGTGTGGACGATGACCTCTGCATAGGATCACCATCATCAAAAGCGACCGAATCTAGCACTGGATCATTAAGATCGATGTTGGCTAATGCCAACTTAGTAGTGCTGTCCAAACCCATATCATCAGGAAAGAATCCCACATCTTTGTCTTTCCCTTCACCCACTCCTCCCTCTTCATTAGAGGAAATTTGAGGTCTATAATGGGCCTCGTAAGGAAAATAATAAAATAATAGTTATTAATTTTGGAGGAAGAGTGAAAAAAACTACTTTTTTTGTTCGTATTTTCGACATATATCCTTGTGTTTTTACTCAAATTCCGAGAGGGAGAGTTCGTTGGATGCAGAATTTAATTTTGCATCCAACGAATACCCACACTGCATACTTTTGACAGACCCCGCTACCCCAAAAAAAGAAATACCTGAAACAACGTGATGATGTCAAACCTCGCTACCCCCAAAAACAAGAAATACCTGAAACAACGTGATGATCATCATCACGTTGTTTCAGGTATTTCTTGTTTTTGGAGTAGTGGGGTCTATCAAAAGTATGCAATGTGGGTACTCGTTGGATGCGGAATTAAATTCCGCATCCAACGAGCTCTCTTGCTCGGAATTTTGAGTAAAAACACAGGGAGATATGTTGAAAATACGAACAAAAAAAATAGTTTTCTTTTATAACAAATATGTCAATTCAACCATTATGGTTGACTCATTTTATTGAAATTCTATTGGTTCTTGAATTCCAACTCACAAAATTTATTGTTGGCGCGTTTTCTTATAACGCCCATTTTAGACCCCAAATTTCCTCTAATGCTTGTAAATAAGACGAAGATTGGAGTGCACATACACCATTGACTCTACCTTAGACTGCTCAAGCCTGCTCTTCTTCAAACTGTATAGGTTCCCATATGTGCTCCAATTCTTCTCACAACAAGAGGATGAAGTAACTTGAGGGATGACCCTCAAGGTTATTTTTAGTAGAAAAGGGCATGCTCCCCCATGAGTTGCCCACCAAACATAGGATTTCTTAACCCCCCTGTCTCTAAGCACCTCATAGCCTCCAAATCTCCTAATGGCAGTGGAAAACTCTGCAAAGCCCTCCTCCACCTCCTCAAGCATGTCTCTATCTTGAAGTAGCCGTCTAAATGATGTCTTCCTTCCCTGTGAAATCTCTCCATCCATGTGAGGAGGGACTCTACGTGAGGGCCCCGACCCACCATTGAGCCAGTCATGACTGTAGTACTTGGGGATCAATGAGTGGGGCAAGCAATGCAAAGGTGTGCAATTCTGATCCCACCTGGAGAAAAGAATATATTGTATGATGGACCATAAGTTCTCTGTCGATGTCTCATACTCGACACGCTCATTCTCCATAACAATGGTCCTCACGGACCCAATCATGGAATCCCACCCCTCATAAACATCTGCTAGGATTGGTTGGTCTTTGTTTGCAAACCGCAACAAAGAAATGATCGGGTCCATGATCTTAATGGTAAGATTTACCCTCTCCCACCAACCATCATCTAGCACTGTGTCCTTTACCTTTTTTGAAGCATTCTGGTCCACTTTTCTCCAAAAGGACTAAAACTCTGAAATAACCATGGACCCAAGAGTGGTTTTGAGCTCACTCAACCTATTGAGTATGATGAATGAGGAAGCAAACCGAGTGTCTGCAACCTTTAACAATGAAAGATGTGTGTATTGTCTGTAGATTGTGAGGGCATTGGTGTGGTTTTGTACAAATTACAAATATCGTGTGCATCCTCAATAAGTTTGCCAATCCATGTTACATCTGAAGCAATAGATTTCGGTGCTAAATTCAACGAATGGACAATGCAAGCTTTCCAAAATACTTGTAAGATCAATAAAAGAAATTATAAATGAGTCTAGACTCTAAACTCTACAAGCATTAGAGGAAATTTGGGGTCTAAAATGGGCCTTATAAGAAAATGCGCCAACAATAAATTTTGTGAGTTGGACTTCAAGAACCAATAGAATTTCAATAAAATGAGTCAACCATAATGGTTGAATTGACATATTTGTCATAAAAGAAAACTACTTTTTTGTTCGTATTTTCGACATATCTCCTTGTGTTTTTACTCAAATTCCAAGTGAGAGAGCTTGTTTGATGCGGAATTTAATTCTGCATCCAATGAGTACCCACACTGCATACTTTTGACAGACCTCGCTACCCCAAAATAAGAAATACTTGAAAAAATGTGATGATGACATCATCATCATGTTTTTTCAGGTATTTCTTGTTTTGGTTTAGTGGGGTCTATCAAAAGTATGTAGTGTGGGTACTCGTTGGATGCGGAATTAAATTCCACATCAAACGAGCTCTCCCGCTCAGAATTTGAGTAAAAACACAGGGAGATATGTCGAAAATATGAACAAAAAAATAGTTTTTTTCATTCTTCCTCCAAAATTAATAACTATTATTTTATTATTTTAACTATTATTTTATCATTTTAACTATTATTTTATTATTTTCCTTAGGAGGCCCATTTTAGACCTCAAATTTTCTCTAATGCCTACAACTAACAACTCAAAAGAAAAATTGAAAATCTATGAAATACTAAACACCTGTGGATATTTAGCCTCCACAATCATGCCAACATCCTTGCAAACATGTGCATTGTCTGTCATGTTTTGTACACAAGAATCGACACCTACATCTTCAATGACTTTGATGAACAACTCATCCATATACTGTGCATCCTTGTATTTCCCAAGAGCATCCACTGCTTTCAAGAACAACGGTCCATTTGGGGAAGACACCATGAAATTGATGAGTGGATTGCGTGCTGTATCCGTCCATCCATCAAAAACAACACTGGCACCGACTGAGGGCCATTCTAATTTAATTGGCTCAAGAATTTTATCCACCTCCTTCTTTGCCTTAACCAACAATGTGGTTCTAAGGTTCTTTGAACCAGGAGGCACATAACCGGTTGGAGCTTGTTCAATTAGAATTCGGCACATCTCTATGAACAATGGTCACTGTGCAACATTGAATGAAATGAGGTTGAGGTAGAAAAAGAATGCAATGGTTAGGTCCACCTCTTCTTGTGCCTCTTGTTGAAAAATCCTGTCCACTGGAGCACTTGTAGTTGGCCTCTTTGTCTTTCTTGTTGGATAAGTATCAACCTCAGGCTCACTCCCATATTGACTAGGTGGAGGCCTAGTGCTAGAGGGTTTCCTCAAGAATGAAAGAGGATCCTCATTTTGTTGTGTTTTGCTTGCTACTGCCACCTTCCCTTGGCCCACATGATCCTCTTTCTTCATCTCCCTCCTTTGGGTGTTACTCACTGCTTTGCGTGAAGAAATCCCACAAGAAAGGGCCAACAAATACCCCTTTACCCGGTAATATGTGCTCTTGAACTCATTCTTGCAAAAATTGCAACTCCAACACACATTGCCACCTCGCCAAGCTTTGCTCCAAGCCCTTCTTTCCTTGTAACATACTTCCACAAAGGTTATTTACTCTCTTGGGCTTGTTGTCTTGCTAAAATAGGGTTAAACTGACCATGAGCTCCACTAGTAGTAGTTGGAGCACTAGCAGGAGTAGAAGAGGATATGCTTAGAGGAGGAAGAGGAGAGAGGCTCTAGATGGGGCATTTCTCCCTTTCCTTTGCCCTTTAGCTATTGCCTTAGCTGATTGAGACATTTTTCTTCTTGCTTGATGGTGAACTTGACTCCTCAACAAATTCCTCCCTCAAATGTACTTGGAAACCCATGCAAATGCTTCAAATCTCCTTGCACCTACAAAAAAACACTCTATTAGCTCTCCCTTAGCTCTCCCTCCACTTGCAAAAGTAAAAAAAAATAGGAAAAATGGTTTTAAACTAGCCACAGGCTTTTTTCCGTGGTTTTCGTGTCCTGTTTTCAGGACATGACCTAACAGACGTGGGACATGATTTTTTTTCGTGTCCGAAAATTATGGCACGAAAAAAATCATGTCCAACGTGAACTAGGGCTGTGTTCATGTTCGATACAGCCCCACAGAACACTTCGCTGATAATGGACGTGTTCGGTTACATAGGTTTAGTGTAATTATGAAATTAGGTGAAGTTAGGTAAATTAGGTATGCGGTTCCTAAACTAGAATAACAGAACTTGCTACACATATATACAACATCACTTTATGTAACTTGTGAACATTATTGATAATATATCTCTCGTTCATGCTCTCTTGTCTCTTGCATATTCCTCCATGGTTTAGTTTAACAGGGATTGGCATTGGCCTTAATGGTCCTCCCATCACCTATACCACAAAGAAAGACCTCACATTTTGCTAAGGCTAACTCTTCAACTCACCTTTTGCTCTCATTGCCATAGCGATCCTATCTAGGGAATCCCCCCTTGAGTTGGAGAAAAGAGCTAACCAGAACTGCAAATTGGTGATTGTCAAGGTGACATTAGGTAACACCTCTAGGTTGGAGTTGGGCTAGCCTTGTTCTTTGGGGCTCTAACTATAATTGCTAGTTCATGTTGTAACAATCCTCTTCTCCTCTATAACATGGATGTAAACTAGACTCCCAAACATTCTGAAATGAGAAATATTTGGTTTCTACTTTGTGAAGGATTAATCAGGAGTCTTGTCCTTCAACACTCTGTGAGGACATATGCTTAGTGTGTAGGTTGTAGTATAAAGAAACATGGGAAAATCTAAGTCATGAACCATAGATTTAGTAGTCTGTGACTCTGTACTATGGACCTATTCTTTATGTGAACAATTCCATTTTGTTGTGGGTTGTAGGATATACTTAACTCCCTTTTGATTCCTAATTATTTACAAAAATAGTCAAATTCATTGGAGGTATACTCCTCTCGATTGTCTGAGTTCAGTACTGAAACAGTAAAATTTGTTTGTTATAAAAATAACCAGCATAAATATGCTAAAAACCCCATGAATGGATGATATAATTGATATATATTCGATGATGATTTACATTTACAAGGGTTGGACTTATATAAGTCCATTCGTGACTTTCCAACATAAAGTCATGACTTTTTAATAATTATTAATTATCTATTAATATTGATATTAATTGTTAATATATATATATAACATTGCCTTCCCCTTAAAGGGAGCTTTGTCCTCAAAGCTTATTGAAGACAAGGCTTATGTGTGATTTCTTGCTTGTGTTGTCATCTCTTGGTCCTTTCTTTTAGTACTTGCTACACTTGACGAAAAGAGACGATACAAGTAACAAATTCCAAAGAAAAATTGTCGCATCGTTTGTGATGTGGTCCATCCTAGATCTATCTTCATCGGAGATGATTATTGATTGCCTTGTTGGATAAATCTACCCGTTTTCTGCTTAGGTTGTAGATTTTGTGTTCTTTCGCTTATGAAATTATAACTCCTCTGTTTATGTTCATGTTGATCCTATCGTTGGTCAAACTGCTTTTTGTAATTTGGGTGTTGATAAGGAGTTCTTGTTGTTTATTTTTCTGTTGTATTGACTTCCTTTTGAACTCTGACGGGGACTGAATTTGTATTTGTTTCTTCTTCCTCAACTTGAATTTGTTTTTTGGAGAGTCTTGATGTTTCCTTCTGGATTTGAACTAATTTGATCTCTAATAGATTATTATTATTCTGAATCTTCTCGAACCTTTCGTCTTGCAACTGTTTGTCCTCTTTTACCTTCTTGATTTGTTCCTCTAGTTCTTGATTAAAATTTCTCAGACGATGGTTTTTTTCTTGTTGTTTTAGTATTCTTCCTTCGAGGTCTTCATTGGAAAGTTTCATCTTTCGACTATTCTTTAGTTTCTTGATTTTTGTAAGTAATGTCTTGTTATGAACTCTTAGTCGAAATAGTTCTTTGGTATTACTTGCTAATTTGCCATTGATTTTTCGCAATTTCTAACTTGTGCTTCTTTTTAGTGTTGTCATACTTTTGCTGGAGTTCTTCCTTTTGTTGTTGGTGTCAACAGATCTCCGATTCTTGACTTTTTAGCTTTCTCTGGATTTGCGCCATTTCATCATCTTTGTCCACGATGAGCTTGTTTAAACGCTTTATGTATTCTTCTAAATCGTTATCATCTGTATACGGTGATTATTCGTTATCTTCGAACTTTTTTATTTTGTCTTTAAGGTCTTGGTTGTGATTTTTTGATCGAGCTATTTCTTCATTCTTAGCTGATAACAGTTTCTTGATATCTTCATTAGCTTTTTTGATCTTTTGAGCGATGATTCTCTTGTTCTATCAACTTATGAAGAATGATTTGCTTACTCATCTCAAATTGTATATTTTTATTGCTTTCCTTGTAGTATCTTAATTCGCTTTCCAGTTTCTTTGATTGCAACTATGAGTTACCTTGATCGTCTTTCATAATAAAATATTTACCACATATTGGACAAGAGCGATTTCCATTCTTAAAAAATGTCGAATATTGGAATTCCATTTCGCAACAAGGACACTTAGTCCAAAATTTGGATTTATTTATGGAATCCATAATTTCTTCGACAAATCCACAATTGGCTTCAATGACTTCTTCAATATCTTTTGAGACTTGATTTCTGCTCTTTTTAATATCTTCTTGGTCTTCTTTCTTTTTTGTATTATCAAATAATAATTGTAATGACAATTATTAATTAATAATAATTATTATTGTTTAAAATAATAATTTTTTTTCTTCTTATGGGAAGCACTTAAAACTTTAAAAATAATAAATATTATTATTAATATAATAATAATATTATATATATATATATATATTTTTGAAATGTATTATATTAGGGTTTGCAAGTCTACGATGGAAGGAGGCTTGCAACATTGCACGTGGAGTGGAGTGTAGATGTGGCAGGGATTGAAGTAGCAACCAGAGGGAATGCAACAAGACGCAGGTGGAAAGGAGTGAGAGCAGGTGGGCACAGGTGGAAGTAATGCAACGGGGAAGGTGCAAGCAGATAGGATGGAGGTGCAAGTAGACGTGTGGTGCGGAATTGGACATGTGGACAAAGGTATGCAATAGAATGAGGGAGGACGGAAGGGAGTAGAGGCACAACTGACAAAGGAAGGGAGGCACGAGGGTAAGGGATGGCATGAAGGAAGAGGAGGATGGAGTTGGCTTGACGAGGAAAGCGTGCAGGCAGGAGTGACGCAGAGATGGATGCGAGCTGGATTGGCAGTGAACAGGGGCGATGCCAGTGGACAAGTGATAGTGACGATGGAGGATCTGTCTGGCGGTTGATACAGCAAAATGTCGAGGAGGGTTGGTCAAAAACCTATGCAGGTTAAAGACCCAATTTTGGAGAAGCTCAAGAAAATATTGGCTAAAAGCCGAAATCTGCCCAAGAAGGGGCTCTGATACCAATGAAACTGTAAATTTTGTTTCTTATAAAAATAACCAGCATAAATAAGCTAAAAACTCCATGAATGTATAATATAATTGATAATAACCAACATAAATAATAATATAATTGATAAATATTCGATGATGATTTACATTTACAAGGGTTGGACTTATATAAGTCCATTCATGACTTTCCACATAAAGTCATGACTCTTTAATAATTAATAATTAATAATTATCTATTAATATTAATATTAATTGTTGAGATATATATATATATATATATATATATAAAACAAGTACCTTGATCTTCCTATCTATTTGATTCTCACTAAAATCTTTAAACTCTTGGAACTTGTTAAAGACCTCATCCTTGGTTTTCATAAATATGTCTAATCCTTTTTAGAAGAAATCATTAATGAAAGTAACAAAATAAAATTACCTGTCAACAAAGTTGATGACATGGGTACACAAACATTTGAATGAAATAGATAAAGAATCCCACTTGATCTATGTTCATTGATTGAGAAAGTAGCCTTGCCATGCTTGTTGAGTGCACATGCCTTGCACAATCATTTTGTCTACTTTGAAGTTAGGAAATCCAACCACCATGTCCTTTAGAAGAGGTAAGGAACCATAGTTTAGGTGACCAAATCTTCGATGCAAAAGATCACACAAATTGTCACTACTCCTTTCGCCAAAACTCTACTAGGATCAAGGTTTTGACTTTTGATGATCGTCAAATTCAACTCTACACTTCATATCTATTAGACTAGAAATCTAAGGGAGATTTTAGCCATACTAGGAACATACAATACCTCATGTAAATATAAGACTTCTCTAGCTGGCATGCAGAATGGGATAGACCCTAACCTAATCACTAGGTACTTGGCATCATAACCACGTTCCACTTGCTTGCCAATATCTTGTTCTTTTAAATTGGAGAAGACTGATTTGTTTGGAGTCATATGTCTTAGGGTTTCATTATCAACATATCGACCAATACCTATAATTATGTTGGTGAAAAGGCATGAAACCATGGAAAATGTTGTATCAAGCCTAGCACTCAACTTGTCCACTCTTGAAGCTTCAACACTTCCTACAAACTCTATTTGTTGTTGTTGCTTCTTACCCATCTCCTTCTTTTGAGGACATTGAGAAGCATAATGCCCATGGTTGTTGTAGTTGAAGCACTTGATATGGCTCAAATCTTTCTTCTACAAGTTACAAGACCTGTTGACTAAATTGTCAATGATGCCAACAGGTGTGTCTTGGTGCCCCTTGAGGAGCCCCTAAGGGTTAGAAGTATGTTAAGTGATTATCAATGTCAAAGGAGACCTTTTGACCTTTTCCAAGCCCAAGCCTGAAGCCCTTGGAGCCCTTGGAACAATGGCAAAAGCCTTGTCTACCCTTTATTGTGTTTAAGTTCCCCTAAGTTGTATTTATGGTTCCCCAGGCCCACAACCTATGCCCTAATACCCTAGAAAGTGTCATTGGTGGGTTGAAAAAGTTGTAGAACTTCAAAGAGGCCAAATGACCCATTCTGTGGTCATTTGTGTTTTAATGAGGTCATGGTACCCTTGGAGAAGTCCTTGAACTCACACACTTCGATGGTCATGATAGTGGGGTCCTTGGTACTATGATGCACCCTTGATGGCTAGTAGAGCACACCCGTACATATGGTAATATTAATGTCTTAACCCTAAGAATTTTGTCAAGTGGTAAGATTGACCATTAACAAAAAAAGAAGTAAAACCTTTGGAACCTTGCTACCATACTACAACCCTTGCAAAGGTTAAGGTTGGCCTCTTTAAGTGTTGTTGAGTGTTAAAACAAAAATCAAAATTAATAAAATGTTATCTGACCTTCCCTTGAAGTCTAGGAACCCACACACACATGATAGATTGTGTTAATAATCTACAACATGATTGCAAGCCTAACAAGGTTGGCCCAGTCAAACTTTAACCCAAAAATAATATTTATGAAATAAATTTCATTCTCTTGAAAGAAGTCGGCCCAAGATGAAACCCAGTTGATCTCCCAACATTAAAATAAAATAAAATTCATTCTTTTTGAAATGAAGTCGGCCCAAGTTGAAGCCAAATTGATCTACCAACGTGGAAACATATAAATACAAGTGTATTCTCACTCAAATGGTAGAAGTGTGAAGTGAATTTGTAGACTTTACTGAGGCTTCCTTAGACCCAAAAATATAACAACATAATTTATTTTGGGGTATTATTCGTAGGCTACGACAGAGACATTTTTTCTTATCTTCTTTGAGGAATCCACAGTTGCACGAAAGTCCAAGTTTTGAAGAGAGTGCATAGTCCAAAATTGCGAGCTGTTACAGAAGTTAGTTTTATATCACAAATTCATGTTGGTTGTCCGAGTTTTCTCCACCAATCATAGTCCGAGTTTGGTCAAAATTTTGTAAGTTTGCAACAGTCCAAGTGACATACTCAGCTAATGAATGAGGTATATTCAGACAAGAAAAGTTATGTATGTATGCACACAGTGATATACTCAACCAATGAATGAGATATACTCAGACATGATAATGTATGTACAGTGTTCAGTGAAATGTGTGAACAATAATGAATGTGTATAGTGAAGTGTATGTACAGTGATGTACAATAAAATACAGTGATATATGTGTGTGTACAATGATGTACAATAATATACAGTGGTATATTTATATGTACAGTGATGTGTGAGATGACAGTGATACGTGTAATGACAATGATACAGCTAGCAAAACCATTGTGATGTATATTCTATGATGAATCATGATGATGCATACATAATGCATACCTTATAATGATGATGTATACTATGATGATGATGATGCATACACAATGCATACTATGATAACGATGTATACTTGATGTTGATGATGCATACATGATGCATATTCTATGATGATGATGCATACACGATGCATACCATGATGATGATGTATACTTGATGTTGATGATGTGTATTCTATGATGATGATGATGCATACCCTATGATGATGATGCATACTTTAAGATCAGTGAAAGTAGAGCAGAATTACTTGATCAATGACTGTGTATGATAAGGTGTACAATGATGTACATGAACAGTGTGTGGCAGTGAAATGACTTATCAATATATAGCGATGACTTGGCAGTGATAAGAGAGAAGAGGTTATCAGCAGCAAGTTCAGTGATTGGTTTTGACAATTCCACAGATTCAGTCTTCTCCTTCAGGGCGGTAGGGTGGTGCTAGGGCGCACAATCTTGTGAGTTAAGCTATTGTAGCAGCTTGTCAGTTGTAGCTGACGAAGCCTAAGGAGTTGTAGCTAGAAAAATTGTATTAAATTTGTTACCCCTGTTGTTGATGGGTCAAATTTATTGTTTAAAAAGGCTTTCGTGGTTTTACCCCCAGGACTTGGGTTTCCACGTCAAAATATTAAGTACTGTGCATTTTGTTATTTTCATGTACATGGATGATATGCTATGATTTTTTATTAACAACTTGCTCTTGATTAAAATTTTTATAATTGTGTAAATATTGATTCACACCCCTCAGTATTTCAACAAGACCTTGAGTCTTCTTTCTTCTTTTGACCCTTATTAGGTCCTTGTTACTCTTTTCCTCACCTTCCCAATGAGGACCAAGTTTGGAACATCCTAATAACTCGTTGAGACTTGCTATAGTCTCATGATTCATCTCCTCTCCATTGAAATCTTCCCACAATTACTTGGAGTCAAGTAACTTCCCTTGATCACATATAACTTGGATTAAGTTGTGCCATGGTGCACTAAAGCCATTTAGAGAAATTTGAGCAAGCACATTATCATCAACTGTGTCTCGAACTACAACACTAAGCTATTTTCGTGAGATAGCTTGCTATGGTATTTATTTTGCTCATGTGGGTAGCGGTGAGCCTGTTCTTGAAGGGAATCTTCCTGGATATGTTCCTACTTTGTACAAGTTTCCCAAGGCATTGTACATCTCTTTGGTAGTCTTTTTCTTGGTGATACAAGGGATTAGGTGATCCGTCTCCAAATCAAACATGATTTGCTTTGTGTTTATTGCCTTTTTGTTATGTTCTACCAAATCTTAGGGATCTGTAGGTGGTGCAAACTCCTTTTGCACGATCTACCACAAGTCTTCCATTTCTAGGAGGTTCTACAATTTGAACTTCCACATCACAGAGATCGAGGCTGCCTCCAACAAGTGACCCTATTGCATACTAGGAGTTTCCATTACTGTACCTACTTCAAACAAGCTACAATCTACAACCATTGTATTAACTAGGGTTTCACACTCTAACCATTCTCATGTCTACTTGTTGATCATTGGCATAAATAATCCCTACTAAAAATCCTGGAGAGCTCTTAGAGGTTACCTCAAGCTTGTCGATATCCCTCTTGAGAGAGCTTGGTTTGGGAATGATTCTACACTATTTATTCAATTTAGATCAGCGGGTGATTGACTTCGGGCTCTTTGCACTAAACGTAAGTTGTTCTCTCTCCCCACCAAGATTGTTATAGATGTCGATCTTACAAGGTCTCAAGTGATGGAGCTGAAACACTTTAAGGAGCTCGTCGTAGCTCGTTAGGTAGATTGATGGCCAGTCATCCGAGACCATCAGGCCATTATCTGTAGCTCCCTGCCTCCTGGGTATTCTCGACCCGGGTTCTCTAAATGACTAGCCAAATGGAGGACGTGGTTTGGGGTTGGGATTTCAGTGGGATGCTGGAAAGGTAATGGGTCCTTTTGGTCTTCGTCGAGCATGTTACAAGATGCCCTTTGGTGTTGGACATTGGGTTCAACACTCCCCGTGAGTTTCGTGACATGGACTAATCGCCTCATGAGATCCTAACTCTAGCGATTGTGGCAGAGATTAATACCTATGGGTTTTGGTGTAACAACAATCGTGAGCCCAACAAATGGTATTAGAGCAGCAGGTCAAGGGTTTGAACTTTGAAACTCCCCTGACTCGCGTTGGGGGGGGGAGATTGTTGGATATTGGGTTCAACGCTCTGCGTGAGTTTCGTGACATGGACTAATCACCTCTCGAGATCCTAACTCTAGCGATTGTGGCGGAGATTAATACCTGTGGGTTTTGGTCCAATGACAATCATGAGTCCAACACTTGGTTCTTCTGATCTCCTTTTTATTATCAAAACCCATGAGAGTCTTGTCAGGCCACTTTCGAATATCACTAGTTATCACTGGTTGTTTGCTTATTGTCGAAAACTTCTTCTTCAGGTGGGGTGGCATGCTTAGTGCATGAGTCTCTTTGGGGTAGAGCTTCTATGGTCACAGTTGACGAGTTTTCTAGGTTTATATGGGTCTGACTCTATAGATTACCCCCTGTTCCCAGAGATGTCTTCATAGCAGTTTGCTACTTTCCCCCAACTTCTTCTCAGTTCGCTATCCATGGTGAACCTAACAATGACCCATATTTAGATCTATATGAAGGCATCATCTAGCATTTCGTAATGGGAGAGGTCATTCTATTGGGTGACTTTAATGCCCGCAGTAGATCCCTCCAAGTTCCTCTTCATGATCTCTTTGAGGACGTGTTTTGTGTGTAGGAGATGGATCTAGCTTCTATGAGCCTTCATCAATCATTTGATGATACTTTGGGACCTTTGACAAGGTACGATAGGCAGCACATGTGGATTGGAGAATCCTACGAGCTACTGATTCTTAACGGCCTCCCTTGTTTCCCGAATTCCTGTTCTTTCACTTACTAGCCTCATGGTGGTTGTCAGAGTGTAGTGGATTACGTCCTTTCACTTACTAGCCTCATTCTCTAAGCTATATGCTACAGTTCTCCATATGTAGCTTTCAGGGGCGCTTGAGAGAAGACAAGTCAAAGCTAGAGGACAAGTGGGCTTCAAACCAACACACCACACCATTGACAACATTCTTACACTCAAGGCCATCATTGAGGTGGCAAGTCATTGCTCTTCGAAAGTTTACTGTTGCTTTGTAGACTTTTGGAAGGCGTTTGATTCTGTTGCTAAAGTTGCATTATTTCAGAGGCTTCGAGACAATGGCATCTCCAAGACCCTTTTCAACTGCCATTACGAGATTATATGAGTTAGTCTTTGGTCGTCTTCGCACGACCCATGAGATTTTCAATTTCATTAGGAGTACCATTGGGGTCAAATAGAGATGTCCACTCTTCCCCACTCTATTTGGGATTTACATTGATGAGTTAGAGTCTTTCTTATAGGAGCATATTTAGGATGACGATGGGTGCCTTCTCCACCAAGTCTTGATTTCTATTCTGCTTAGAGTCTTTCTTACATGATCATATTTAAGATGGCAACGGGTTCCTTCTCTACCAAGTCTAGATTTCTGTTCTTCTCTTTGTTGGTGATGTGATCCTCTTGGCCTCATTTTCGGAGGGATTGCAGAGACAACTAGATGACTTGGCCCTCTTTTGTGATCTTCGTTAGTTAATGGTCAACTTGGGGAAAACCAAAGTCATGATCTTCAACGGATCGAAGAGGCTATTAACTTGATCTTCACTTCCATCAAATTAAAATTATTGGCACCTATACCTATTTGGGGTTCAATTCAGAGGACCTCGTTTCGGTCTATAACATGCTCTTTATGTTGACATTATGATAGGTATTGTGATCATATGGGAACATATCAGATTGTGATGCGGTTGTCATTGATGGCAACACATAAGTTCCAAGCATATGATCCAACAGCACGGTGGACAAATAAGCAGAGATCGGAGTGTAATCAAGCTCTCCGCTCATGTATGCAAGCGCACTAGTTCCCCTGAGGAAGCAAACTATGACTCAGCCAGGATGAATACCTTCAATATCGAAAATCAAGAAGCTGAGACATGATGTCCATTCAATTCATTCGACAGAGATTGGACGATCCAAAGAGGACATTCAATTCACTTGACAAAGATTGGACGAACTAGATTAAAGGAGGAAAGATGGATTGGCGGTGGGAAAGGATTCACGAAGTGAACCTGTATGGGAGATAAGCGATCCGCAAAAGAAAAGTGAAGATCCACAACGTTAAGATGAGATCCGCATTTGATTGTAGATCGAAGGTCAAAAAGGAGCCCACAAGAAATCGAATGCTCTCAGAAGTTACGGAATAGATTTGCGGAAGCTCATTTCGGGGAAAAGTTGAAGGCACGTCTACAATCCACAACCTGACTGCGGAAAGAGACTTGCAGAAGCCCAATTTTGAGAAAAGTGGGAAGGTGGATCCGCAATCCGCAATCCGATTGCGGAAAGGACCATTGCGGACGCATGATTGTAGAAGTCAGTTTTTGGGAAAACTAGGAATTGCATACCCATAACCCACAATCCACAATTGCGGAAAGGAGCTTGTGGAAAGGTTGTTACGGAAACTAAATTGCGGAAACCAAGTTGCGGAAACCAAGTTGCGAAAACTAAATTGCGGAAACTAAGTTGCGAAAACTCAATTGCGGAAAGATTGAGTTGCAGAAAGACTAAGGTTGTGGAAGCAAGCTTGTGGAAAGCTGTATTGTGGAAAGATAGCCTGCAGGACAAAGTTGCGGAATCGAGATTACAGAAGTTACAGAAGAAATATTTGGTCACGTTGCTAAATTCTGCTCGAGCAGTTATGAATTCAAGAACCTGGCGGCAGATGGTGAAAGAAGTTTAGAATGCTTATCGATTGGGTTCGTTTCCTTCCATGAGTCATTGAACGGTTTTTTATCAATTATGAAACTGAAATTCAGGCATACGAACAGGTGAAGGGAATAAAGATTGGCAAGCATAGAATGATGGGTGAGAGAAATGTGTGATTAGCGTTGAAATGGGGAGAATACGTAGAACAGAGATAGTGAAGGGAGCCAAGTTTGAATGAGCAGAAGCAGAAGTAGATCAGAGAATGTAACAGAGTTGGTAAGCATAGCTATATTTGGTTTTAAGCATATTATATTGAACAAAGTTTAAATCTAGGGAATAAGAATGGTAGGGTGGTGCTCAGGAAGACTTGTAGTCTTCTGTGTGCAAGTTGGAGCTTGTACAAGTCTAGTGGGTGTTAGAAAACCAGGAGAGTTGGTGCTCTCCACAAGTTGCTGCTTGTAAAACAGAGGTTGTAGCCTCACTTGAGTTGGTGCTCAAAGAAAGTTAATTTATAATAAAATAATTTCCTCTTAAGAGTTTCCTCATGAATATCTGTCTCTGCCCCCATCATATGTGTAATTGATAACAATTACTTCTGTTTTATATTTGTTGCATTATTATGGCTGTAATCTGTGAACAGTAATAAAGTTTTAAAAGGTCGAAAATTGTTTAAGCTTAGGAATAACTGATTCAACCCACTCCCCCCCCTTTCAGTTATTCGAATAATCTCAACAATTGGTATCAGAGTTGGTTCCTTATATTTAAAGGTAGATATGTAAGCTTAAACATGAGAAGTGATGAAGGGATTTTAACCAATAAGGTTCCTCTGTTTGATGGAACAAATTTTCCCTTCTGGAAGGTTAGAATGAGAACATATCTAATGTCCTAAGGTGTTGATGTTTGGAATGTAGTAGACACTGGCTATGTAAAGCCAGTTGTGCTAGCCTCCAAAGATGATAAGTTGGAATTTAGTTTTAACGTAAAGGCAATGAATGCTATCTTGAGTGGTCTTGCAGAAGCTGAGTTTGTTAAGGTGATGCATCTTGAATCTGCAAAAGAGATGTGGGACAAACTTATAAGCAATTATGAAGGAAATGAGAAAGTAAAAGATGCCAAATTGCAGACATATAGACTGAAATTTGAACAGTTAAAGATGAATGAGGATGAGACCGTTTGTAAATATTTCTTAAGAGTAGAAGAGACTGTGAATGCTGTGAAAGGTCTTGGATAAAAGATTGAGGAAGCACCCTTAGTTCAGAAAATTTTGAGACCTTTGCCTGATAGATTTAATCCCAAAGGTTTTGCAATAGAAGAATTAAATGATCTTAAAACTCTGCCTATTGAATAACTCCTAGGAACTCGGACTGCATATGAAATGAGAATTAGTAAAGTTAAACCCACCACTAGAGAAGCATGCTTTAAAGCAAATAAGAACACTAATTCTGAAATGGATGTGATTGAGTCAAAATTTGTAAAAAGGTTGAAGAAAGGATCAGGTAAATATAAAGGAAAGATGCCCTTTAAATGTTTCAACAGTGGTAAGATAGGCCATTTTGCATCTAAATGTCCTCACAAGAAAAAGGGTCAGACTTCTGATGATGAAGAGAACTACACATTCAAGAAATACAATAAAGAGGCTAAATATAAAAAGAAAAGCTTATGTGCAAATGATGTTGATTCCTCAGAAGAGATAGGCAGTGATTCATCTTGTGAAGATAAAGTGAATAATTTTATGCTTATGGCCATAAAAGATTTTTGAAAATGAATAGACAAGAAGTGACCTGAATGATGAAGAAGCTATGGTTGATATGAAGGGTAAACTAATCAATGCTCTAGAACAGATTGACAAACTCATACTAGTGAAGAGGAAACACAAACAATTGATGATGTAGTATGAAAAGAATGAAAGAAAACCAAGTGAAGCTTTTGCTCTATTAAAAATAAAATTAGAAGAGGCAAAGAAAATAGAAGATATTCTAAAACAACAATTAACGGAGAAGAAAATGAGATGTGAAGCATTGGAAGAAGAAGTAGTGAAAACTAGAAAAGAATTGGACAAACTTCAAGCTTTGTATCACCAAATTCTGTCAAGTATTAAAGCTTCAGAAGAACTGAATGACATTCCGAGTAAGCAACAATCTCCTTTGTTAAAAACAAGCCTCGACTATGAAGAAGGATCAAGTAGCAGTCACTCAGAAAACAAGAAATTAGATAAGTTGATTAAAATTCAAAGCAGCAAACAGTCAGAATATGAACATACCTTGCAAACAAAAGAGAATGAAAATGAAACAAGCATCAGAATCGAGAACTCCGATCAGAAAGATCAATCAAGATTTGCTCAGGAACAAAGCCAACAAAAGGTGAGGCAACCAATTCCAAGAAGACAACCAAGATTCAGGTACCAAGGTTTTTTCGATGGCTACTGTTATTATTGTTCTAATTTTCGGCCATAAAGTTGCAAATTGTGCATTTAAATTTAGAAGTATGCAACTAAGGATTCCAAACAACGATGAACCGCTGCAACATAGAACAAGACAGTCACTAATTAACCAACAAATTCATACAACACAGTTTACAACTGAAAGAAGAACTCACAATAGACATACCAACCGTTTTGATCTATTGTACAATGAGCCAAAATGTTATATTTGTCATAATTATGGACACAAATCCTTAGAATGTCACCTGAAGAATTATAGACCAGATTCAAGAATGAATTACTCAGCTGCAAATGTTAAAGTTTGGAAGAAGAAAGAAAGTAACAATTGTGGATTAGTACTTTCCGCTCAAAAGCAAAAGGGCCCCTGGTATATTGACAGTGGATGCTCCAAACAGATGAGTGGTGATAAAAGTAATTTTTTGTTTTTAAGTGAAAGTAAATCAGGAAATGTGACTTTTGGAAATGATGCTTCAGGACAAATCAAGGGAAACCAAATGGTAGGTTTGAGTAATGGCAAAGGGAAAGCTCAAGATGTGT
The DNA here is from genome assembly GCA_001517045.1 of Pseudotsuga menziesii. Classification (NCBI taxonomy): domain Eukaryota; kingdom Viridiplantae; phylum Streptophyta; class Pinopsida; order Pinales; family Pinaceae; genus Pseudotsuga; species Pseudotsuga menziesii. The sequence continues at coordinate 491,812 of LPNX010038919.1, read as the reverse complement.
TGTTTGTAGATGGTCTGAAACCTAATCTCCTTAGTGTCAGTCAAGTCTATGATAGAGGGTGTGAAGTTGTTTTCACTTCTAGAGATTGTAAAATAAAATATGTACCATCAGGACAATTAATTGCAAAAGGCATAAGAACCGAAAACAATATCTGTGTTTTGAAAGAAGAAAAAGAAGAATGTCATTTAAGCAAGTATGATGAAAGCTGGATATGGCATAGGAGACTTAGACACTTAAACTTCGATCACATAATCAAGCTTAGAAACAATGAAGCAGTAAAAGATCTTCCAAAAATATCAAAGCCATATGATTCTGTATGTAAATCTTGTCAAATGGGAAAGCTGGCTCATTCGCAGTTTAAATCTAATAATTTCACATCAACAGACAAGCCTCTTCAATTAGTGCATATGGATTTGTGTGGACCATCAAGGAATGAAGGCACAAGAAGAGAAAGATATTTTATGCTGGTCATTGATGATTACTCTAGACTCACATGCGTTGCCTTTCTGAAGGAAAAATCTGAAGCATATGAAAAGTTCAAAGTATTTAAGGCTCTGACTGAGAATCAGACAAGTAAAAGATTGAAGGCAGTAAGGTCTGATAGAGGAGGAGAATTTAGTTCAGAAGACTTCAAAGATTTTTGTAATAAGCATGGAATAAAAAGAGAGTATACTATCCCAGGGACTCCATAGTAGAATGAAATAGTTGAGAGACGGAACATATTAGTTCAACAGATGGTGAGAGCAATGATGAATGAAAAAAATATTGCTAAGACATATTGGGTAGAGGCAATTCACACAACTGTCCATATTCTTAACAAAGCTCATTTAAGGCCAAACAACGATAAGACTCCTTATGAGCTGTGGTTTGGAAGACCTACTTCTATTAAACATTTTAAAGTCTTTGGAAGTAAATGCTATATTAAAAATAATGATAAACATCTTGGAAAATATGATGATAGGGCCGATGAAGGTATTTTCCTAGGATATGCCACAAACAGTAAAGGATACAGATGCTATAATAAAAGGTTGCGTAAATTGGTTGACTGTATTGACATTAAAATAGATGAAGGAATTCCTGTGAATGATAGTCAGATAAACAGTATTGAATCAAATACAGAGGATACAGTTGAAATTGAGGAAGAATAGGTCCAAAAATTAGAAAAGGAAGATTCAGAGTCAGATGATGAAAGTACAAACATTTAGGCAGAGTCAAAACAACAAACAAAAACAAAAGAACTTTCCAGAATTGTTAAAAAGAATCATCCTGAAAATCAGATAATTGGTGACAAGGATAAAGGTGTTCAGACAAGAAGGACATTGATTAAAGCTTCAGAACAATCTCAGGTCTCTTTTCTATCTATGATTGAACCTAAGAATTTTGAGGAAGCCAGTGAGGATGAAGAGTGGATTAGAGCCATGAATGAAGAACTTGATCAGATTGAGAAGCATAATACTTGGGAGTTTGTTCCTAGACCTACAGGTAAGAATGTAATAGGCTCCAAATGGGTGTTTAAAAATAAGATGAATGAACAAGGACAAATTGTGAGGAATAAAGCCTGATTTGTCTGTAAGGGGTATGCACAAGTTGAGGGACAAGATTTTGATGAAACCTTTGCACCAGTGGCAAGATTGGAAGCCATCAAAATGTTTCTTGCCTATGCCAGTCATAAGAACTTCAAAGTGTATCAGATGGATTTTAAGTCAACATTTCTCAATGGAGATCTAGAAGAAGAAGTCTAGCTGGAGCAACCTGAAGGATTCCAACTGACAGACAATCCTGACTATGTTTGCAAACTAAAGAAGGCACTATATGGATTGAAACAAGCACCTAGAGCCTGGTATTATAGACTGGATAAGTATCTACAAGACAAAGGATTCAAGAAAGGTACTGTTAACAGTAGTTTGTACATCAAATCTAAAGGTGGTGACTTATTAGTTGTTTTGGTTTATGTGGATGATATTATTTTTGGATGTACTAATGATTCTTCTGTTCAGTTGTTTGCTAATGCCATGCAATCTGAGTTTGAGATGTCAATGATAGGAGAATTGTCATTCTTCCTTGGTCTCCACATTATTCAGAGTTTTGAAGGATTATTTCTCTCCCAAGAGAAGTATTTGAAGGAGATGTTGAAGAGATTTCAAATGGAAGATTCTTCATCTATTAGTACGCTTATGGTTGTTGGCTGTAAGCTTAACAAGGATGATCCCTCACCCGATGTTGATAAAAGAACATATCGATCAATGATAGGTAGTCTTTTGTACATCACAACATCTCGTCCTGATATAATGCAAGCTGTTGGAATGGTAGGTAGATTTCAGTCTGCTCCTAAGCAAATTCATTTGGTGGTTGTTAAGAGGATATTCAAATATTTGAAGGGCACAATGACTTATGGTCTCTGGTATCTTAGAAATTAGAATCTTCAGTTAACCGCATATTCAGATGCTAACTGGGAAAATTCTTTGGATGAAAGAAAGAGCACAAGTGGAGGTGCATTCTTCTTGGGTGATTCTTTAGTTGCATGGCTGAGTAAGAAGCAAGGCTCGATATCTTTATCTACTACAGAAGCTGAATACATTGTTGCTGCCGCCTGCTGTACACAAGTACTCTGGATGATCCAGACATTGGCAGATTTAGAGGTAAAATATGCTGATCCCATTCCTCTCCATTGTGATAATATTAGTGCCATTAGTGTTTCCAAGAATCCAGTCCTTCATTCCAAGACTAAGCACATACAAATTAAGTATCACTTCTTAATGGAGCAGGTTACAAACATAGTGGTTCAATTGAATTTCATTCCTTCTACAAAAGATATTGCTGATATCTTTACTAAACCTTTACCAAAGACACAGTTTGAGTACCTACGCCAGAAGCTAGGTATCATATCTTATTCCAAATAACTTGTTCACTTTGATAGGGGGAGCTGTGTTATAGAGTCTTCTTTGACATTGATGTCAAAGGGGGAGAAGTTTTTGTTGCTACAAACGTTAAGCAGTCAGTGATTACAAGTGCAACATTCATCCAAAATTTGAAGGTTACCATTAATGCCGAAGGGGGAGACTGTTGGCATTATGATAGGTATTGTGATCATATGGAAACAGATCAGATTGTGATGTGGTTGTCATTGATGTGAACACATAAGTTCCAAGCATATGATCCAACAACAAGGAGGACAGATAAGCAGAGATCGGAGTGTAATCAGGGTCTCTGCTCATGTATGCAAGCAAACTAGTTCCCCTGAGGAAGCAAAATATGACTCAGCCTGGATGAATACATTCAATATCGAAAATCAAGAAGCTAAGAGCCTGAGACATGATATCCATTCAATTCATTCGACAGAGATTGGACGATCCAAAGAGTACATTCAATTCACACGACAAAGATTGGATGAACCAGATTAAAGGAAGAAAGATGGATCGATGATGGGAAAGGATTCATGAAGTGAACCTGTATGGGAGATGAGCGATCCACAAAAGAAAAGTGAAGATCTGCAACGTTAAGGTGAGATCTGCATTTGATCCTAGATCGAAGGTTAGAAAGGAGCTCGAAAGAAATCGACGGCTCTTAGAAGTTGCAGAAATAGATTTTCGGAAGGAAATTGCGGAAGCCCATTTCAGGGAAAAGTTGAAGGCACGTCCGCAATCCTCAATCCGCAACCCAATTGCGAAAAGAGAGTTGCAGAAGGAAAATTGAGGAAGCCTAATTTTGGGAATAGTGGGAAGGTGGATCCGCAATCCGATTGCAAAAAGGACCATTGCGACTGCATGATTGCGGAAGTCAGTTTTTGGGAAAACTGGGAATTTCATACCCGCAACCCGTAATCCGCAATTGCGGAAACTAAATTGCGGAAACCAAGTTGCGGAAACTAAATTGCGGAAACTCAATTGGGGAAAGATTGAGTTGCAAAAAGACTAAGGTTGCGGAAAGCTGTATTGTGGAAAGATAGCCAGTGGGACAGAAGTTGCGGAATCCAGATTACAAAAGTTACAACAGAAATATTTGGTCACGTTGCTGAATTCGGTTTGAGCAGTTATGAATTCAAGAACTTGGCAGCAGACGGTTAAAGAAGTTTAGAATGCTTATCGATTGGGTTCCTTGCCTTCCATGAGTCATTGAACGGTTTTTTATCAATTATGAAACGGAAAGTCAGGCATATGAATAGGTGAAGGGAATAAAGATTGGCAAGCATAAAACGATGGATGAGAGAAATGTGTGACTAGCACTGAAATGGGGAGAATACGCAGAACAAAGACAATGAAGGGAGCCAAGTTTGAATGAGCAGAAGCAAAAGTAGATCAGCAAATGTAACAGAGTTGGTAAGTATAACTATATCTGGTTTTTAGCACATTGTACTAAACAAAGTTTAAATCTAGGGAGTAAGGGTGGTAGGGTGGTGCTCTGGAAGACTTGTAGTCTTCTGTGTGCAAGTTGGAGCTTGTACAAGTCTAGTGGATGCTAGAAAACCAGGAGAGTTGGTGCTCTCCACAAGTTGTTGCTTGTAAAACAGAGGTTGTAGTCTCACTTGAGTTGGTGCTCAAAGAAAGTTAGTTTATAATAAAATAATTTTCTCTTATAAGTTTCCTCGTGAATATCTATCTTTGTCCCCATCATATGTGTGATTGATAACAATTACTTATGTTTTATATTTGTTGCATTATCATGGCTGTAAATCCGTGAACAGTAATAAAGTTTTAAAAGGTCGAAAATTGTTTAAGCTTAGGAATAACTGATTCAACCTTCCCCTTCTCAGTTATTCGAATAATCTCAACACTTTAGTCTCAGGTTAATAAAGTGTACAGATCCCTTGCCCTTCTTGAGAGACAATGCTTCAAACACCATTTCCAGGACATCTCATCCAAGATGTCTCTCATGGATACTCTCATGTGACCCACAATCCTCTATGGTTCTCAGGTTTGGGGACCATGCCTACTTAACAGTGATTGGGCCTCAACATAGAGGGTACATATCATCCTTCTCCGTCACATCATTAGGTGCAAACAAACAATTCCTCAAGCCGTTGTACTCGCAGATTTTGGTGCTTGACCTTTTCGACTTGAGGTTGTGTTCAGGCTTGCCACTATTTTACACCTCGTTCGGGGCTTTGTGGACTCGGTGAAGGGGTGGAATCAATACACATACTTGGCCTGTCTCTCTTCTGAGGCCATTTCCTTAGCTAGTCCTCCAGGCCACTCTAGATGTTGATTTATGGATTCTGCAGACCCTTTAGCTTCTGTCGGTATAGCGATGGATCAACTTCCTCCTTTTAGGTATTCCTTAGACACACTTGGTTTCCTTCTACCTACCAGACAAGAGGTTAACAAAATCATTAGAGATGACATTTATAGACAATGTGTAGGTTATTTGGATCAACCCTTGGGGGGGTTACATCCCAAGATGGCCTTCTACGCCACACACTTCTTGGATCTGAGGGATGGTCTCATTGTTCACCGCCCTTATACATTTTGCCATTGGGCACATGCTCTTTGTATTTCTTTAGGCTAGTTCAGAGTGAGGTCTCATCGTCTCTAAGTAGAGACAGGCCACAAGATTAACCAATTAGACAGGTTATGCCAAGTATGACACCTTTGAGAGGTCGAGGCTGAGATGCACTTCATGTTTTGGTGGCCTATTTACTATGAGATTTGCGGGCGATTTCATTCTCTTTTCAGGGACCTTATTCCCATAGAGCTCCAGACGTTGACTAGATTCTTCAGATACCTCGGTCATAGATGTCCCTTCTTCTTCAACACCAATCACAATTGCATCATCAATGCTCTTTTCTTTTGGCCATATGAGAACTTCTTTATCAATAAAGAAAACTTTGAATTGTTTCTTATCCAATGTTGAAATGGATAGGAGATTCTTCTTCAAGTCAGGTCCATATAGCATGTTCTTCATCTTCATGGGTTTTTCGAAATCCAATTTGTAGAGGGCTTCTCCTACTGATAATCATCATCGAGCTTCACGTTATGAGGTGAATCCTTCAACTTGTGAGACAATACGTATTACTTTTCTCTTGAGCAATCTTCTCTTGCCTTCTTCTAAACATGTTCATCGTCTTCTGTGGTATGTGCATGATACCTCTTATTGTTTCCTTTCTTGATCTGAACTTTTGAATGGGACAATTCCTTGCTTTGTGTCCCAATTTCTGACAAGAGTAACATCTGAATGTTTAGTAATCTTTCTGGGACATGTGAGGCTTATGATACTTCTTTGATTTCTTGTGAGAATGATCTTCCTCCTTGAACTTCTCTTTCTTCGTATGTGCTACTCACGCTTGATTATCATCTTCACCCATCTTTGCCAATCTAGCTTCTTCAATTTAATTTCCAATAGCTTCGAGTTGTTCTTTGATCTGAGAGACCCTTGTAAAGTGGGATTGGATGGTCTGTGAAATTTGTGTTTTCACATTCTTTAGTTGAGTTCTCAATGTCATCTTTTGGTTGATATTCTTTCCTTCAAATAGCTTGGGTTATGCATCAACCATTTCATTGGGGGTCTTCAAGGATGAAACATGGGGGATCAAATGATCCTTGATGGGGCCAACAATGATTCTCTAGGCCTTGACCATATTCTTCTTGTGTCTAGCCTTGTCTTCATCTCCCTTTGGCTTTGCAACTTCTTCCTTGACATAGTTTTCCAAGTCAGGCTCTTCCAAAATGAGAAGTACTCTTTGCTTCCATGCCCAGAAGTTCTCAGCTCCTTCAAGCTTGTCATCAAGCTTGCTATTGCTTGTCATCTTGATTAAATGAGAACTTTGAATGGGAATAAAGATAATAGTGCTTACCAATAGAGATGCTCCAACCAAGTGCTAGCTTCAATGCCCTTTGAAATCTGCTTTCTGGTTGATCTAGGGTTTGACAGAGAAACCCTAACATTTCAACTTTGGAATCTTGCAAATCTAAACAGACAGAGAGACGTGCCTCCTTAAGGCGAGTTGAGCAATGGTCCTTTTCTTTCGGATCTGTGGTCAAAACTACCAAAATCTGATACCCTAGTTTTCCCCGACAACAATGATAGGGCCAAAATTGAAAATTCTTAGATCTGGAATCTGCCTCCATAGGAAGATGCGCCCTCCTAGGGCTAGTTGATTTGACCCCCTTTTCAAGCTAATCTAAGGAGGGAAGTGCCCAGAATAGGAAACCCTAGTTTCCAACTTTCGTTAGTTACCACTGCATAATGACTTCTCCCAGGATGGTCTAATACCATGTTAGAATTTTATATTAGATTTTCAAACAATTTGTGCTATATCATAATAACCATATGCAACATAATCATTGAAAGAAAGACAAGTACACCAAAACAAAAGTACACAAAGATTTCTCCTTTGGGAAATCCTTCAACGGAAGAAAACCCGACAAACTTCTTTTGTATAGTTTCGTCAATAAGTACAATGTCTTCTAGTATAATTCAAGAGCTAAATGCTCTTCCACACAAAGATCTTGGGAATAAGATAAGATAGAAAACCCAAGAATAAGATGTCTTCACAAAGCAGCTACTCTTCTCCTAAGCGAACATGTTCTTCTTCTTCTCTCACTACCGAACTTGCTTGAGTGATTCGTGTCCATTGAGAGGTGTGCCCTCTCTATTTATACTAATCAATCAATCGACTTCCCCCCTATGGGGCCAACTTCTCTAACTGCCAGGGCCGATTTCTCTAGGGTACAATATAATATGTTCTTTCTAGATTCATCTGGTTACATTGATTATTTCAAGGTTCTTTACATGATTGATTACAATAATAATATCCTGAAAGGGAGTGGAGTAATAATACAAGAATGACACATCAAGAATACAAGAGGAATATCTTTCGAAGTTACACAATCTTCAACAAATCAAACACATCAACCCCTATATGTACCTTGATGTTGGTTGATGTTAGTGGCCTCAAAACTAGTTTTTGAAGAATCCCTAGTCTATAGCCTATTTATTGAACTAGTTTTTGAAGAATCCTTAGTTTATAAATTATGGCCTATTTATTGAAGAATCCCTAGTTTATAACCTATTTATATGTTTAAAATTTGAAGCTTTAAGGTTGATGTTATGAATATGGACCTATGGTTGACAAATTCACTACTAGATGATTGATGATTGATGAATGTTGTTATATGTATTATGGTTTATTTCATGTCTTTATGCTTTCCACAACTAATTCAACATTCTACATGCATTTGTTGACATATATGCATCAAAATATATAAAAATATATATATTATATAATAAACGTTTCTAAAATGCTTCAAAACCGGAAGCTTTTGAAAATTTCGCTTTTCGCTCCTGCTCCTGCTTCCGCTTCTTGCTTCTGCTTCTGCTCCCAAGTAACCTACGGCCTGACCCCTAGATCTACTGCAGTCTTGGTATCTGCGCCTTATCTCTGCATGATGGTCTACTCCAGTCTTTAATTAATGTGCTCCAAAGAGGTAAGATCTTTTTGGGATATGCACCCTACCACTAGACTGCACGAGTCCTATCTAAACTAGACATAGACTAAGTCGTAATTAGTATACTAGTAGAATAAGACTGCACTAACACATGCAAACTGCTGAGAATAAATTGCTGAAAATAGAACAGAAATCCACTCAATAAGACTGATTATTCTCTCAGAGTTAAGACACCATACTGCTGAATCTGGAAAGAAGTGCACCATTACTGTCCTGTACGAACTGCAGCAACTGAAGTGCCCAGATCTGGTTCACACGTGCACCCAAGACTGCCACAAGTGCGCCCATGATGTAGAAGACTTCCTGAGGTACAATAATCTAACAAGAAGCAGCACCAGAGAGTATCCCGAGGGATGGCCTCAATCTCTCTGGACACTATGGCCTTCAGGCTAGCCAGATTCCCTTGAATTTGGGTGATCTTGGACCAATTGAGGCCTTGAACCCATCAGGTTCCTCTGCAGCTGGTTAGTCATTGGCATAATATGATTTTTAACACTTGATAACTTGTCAGATAACATTTTGTTCATAAGCTCAGAATTCTTGTCCTTGAATTTGCCTGGAATCTACATCTTTAGTTTAAGTTTTTTAGCACTGGTATCACCTGATGCATCTTTTCTTTCACTGCTTTTAAGAAACCATCCACCGTGTCCTTCATTCTTACCGGTGAATTGCTCTACCACATCCAATCTGGGACCAATGCCCCCCCACATGTTTCTGTTGTCTTCTCTCAACTGATCCAGTGAGACTGCTGCTGGTTTCTTCCTTTCGCCTCTGCTTCCTTGATCTCTCCCTTCCATGGCTCACGTCATGATCCATATCCAGGAAATCAGAATGAGCGCCTGGCCTCTGAGACTACTCTGATATTCTGGCCCACATCCATGGACATTGTCATCTGTTTTGCCTCCAGCCCAAGACTAGGCACTGAAAGCTGTTACATGAGGTGAAGATATAGGGTGGCAGAATAAACTCGTTTCCCGAATTTTGATCCTGTTAGACGATAAATCTCAACCATTAATAATCCAAGACCCAGCTTTGCCATACTCATGACTCACGTAAGACTATAGTTTCTCTCCAATTGTTTTAAGACCAAAGTCATTCCAAAATTCCAAACAGAGAAATTGCAGACAAACCCAAACAGGACTTTGGAAGGGATTTCAGCTTGAGGATCAAACCATGTTTCCCAGAATTTCATGTACAAGGCTGCCCTTTTAAGAAACCAGGTACCCTCTTCAAAAATTGCACCCTCCTCATCTTTGGAGGAGAAAGTGACCACAAAGAAACCTCTGCCTAGAAGGAATTAGCCTCAGTACTGCTCATTTATGTACCTAAGGCAATCATAAACTATTAGTTATGCATTTATTGGGAGGTAGCTGTCTTAAATCTATATTCTTTCAGTATTAAATGGGTGGTAACAATGATTGCTCGCAAGTTCAATCCTTGTGGAACTTCACCACTTTAACTTGCGATACAACATATTTTCAAATATTTTCGTTAACTGTGCTTGGAAGTAGGGATTGTGGTCATCTTTGGCAAGCAACATTTTTTTGCTACTCTTTTTCAGTCTGCATACTTGATTGCCATTTTTTGCATTCGCCGCTTTTGTAACAGTTCAATTACGTTCTTTAAATTTGTAAATTTTTACTATCTAGTATATAATAGTGTTGTAGCCTCTTTCTAGTTAGTAATTCCAATCTTTAGTTACCTATCTTACCCATTTGCCCCTGGTTCAGCCAATGATAATTTTGTCATTCTGGAATGAACTGTAAAATATATTGGAGGTGGTTTTATGAATTCAGTGTTCTTTGATCATAGACATGCCTTTTGGACTTCTAAAACGATTTTGTTGTTCTTAGTAGTTATTCTGATCATTGTTCAGCCACTATGATTTTGGTTCTGTTGAAAGACAAGATATTTACAGGTGTAGTGTATTATTTGAATCCTCTTTACCTGGTTCATGTTTTAACTCGTAATCTGTTAACAGTGGCAGACTGGGCAAAAGATGCACTTTCAGGACTGGGAAAAGGTGCTCCATTTTCTCTCTGTTTGACGCACAAACATTTTTCATCCGTTGCAGCTGCCCATGGAGATAATGAAAATGAACTTTCTAAGGTAAATCTTGCAGATATTTGGTTTCTGTTGGAGCATTGCAGTTGACTCCAGTAAAGGATTTAGGTATATAGTTACAAGTTGGAGGTTGTGATGGTTGTAATATATTATTTTCTTCTCTGGATGTTCAGTTAGATGGTGTTATGAAAGCAGAATATCGCATAGCTCTAAGAAGTTCACCACGGAATGATTTTGTTGAGGGTGTTCGTGCAGTAATCATTGACAAAGACCAGGTTTTTCCTAATTGTTTCTTCCATCCAAATTAATTTTGTATCTTGTTTCTTTGAAAATATATCTGCTCCTCATCTAGGAAAATTTATCTACTTATTTTACAATTCCCTCCCATTTCATTGAAGAAAGCATAATTACTCACTGCTCTAGATTCATGGTACTGAAAATGTATTGGGGGTCAAGCGATTCACTGAAGCAAGTATGCCTTAATAGGTAGTACTAGTGTTTATGGAGTTGAAATATAATTTATTAGCTTTGTTTTTCAAATGGCAACTCCTGTTCTTGGCTAGAGATTTGTCAGACTCCAATTATTTGCCATTGATTATTTTTGCAAAATGTTAAGCATTGCTGAGCTCATCTGTGAATTTGAAAGATTGCTTTGGGTTTCTAGCTAGGATTATGTTTTTTGTGTTTGGTATGCTGTGCCTGCAATTCAGGGTCCATTGTTCGATTGACATGGTGGATGGCATATTTTATCAATCTTGACATTGTAATTTCATATTAGTTTATCTCTGTGGGTTTGATGTCATTCAATAACTTTGGAGATTGGCATGTTAATGCAGCTATGCATGTCAGACTACCTGCTATTTTTGAAATTTGACATGATTAAATGACAAAATAGCATTTGTTTTTGCATCAACCACAGTGCTCAGCAAATTGACTGAATTCAGAAATTTTACAGTCAAAATTTCTGCCAAGTCGCTGCCTCGAAAACCGTGCCAAACTGATTGTATGGACTGCCTTGATTTTTGTGCCCATTGTACGGACTGCCTCGATTTTCGTGTCCACTATACGGAATTGTACGGATTGTACAGAATTCCGTGCCCAGGAAAAACTGCCTCGAAAAACATGCCCAAATTTCCCTCAAGAAACGTGCTGTACAGAAATGTAATTTCTGCTGCTGTACGGTCTTGGGAAACGTGCCCTCTGCTCTTTTCTTTCGCCCTGCAATTTTTCTCCTTCTGTGCTCTCCAACTCTCTTGAAAAACATAATGAGACTCAAAATGCCTTCCCTTGCCTTTTTGGTGTCTAAATGAGGAAGTTGAATAGTCATTTAATCCAAGGGCCCAGAATGAATTAGATGGATGGATGAGATTAAATGCACTTTTAATTCTCTCCAAAATTAATTTCACTCACTTCACTTAAATTTATCAAAAAGTCACTTCATTCTCTAAAGTGAAAATTAAAACTCATCTCGAGTTATTAATTGCAAGGGTTACTTTAACTTTCCCCTTTTAATGACTTAGGCAAAAATCCTAAGTTGCCAGGAAATGTGAATACGGGGACAGGTACTGGTACAGGGACGAGGACGGGAACGCCACTTTTTGAAACAGGGTACTTGGGCACGTCGGAGGTACTGTAGACATATATATATATATATATATATATATATATATATATGTATTTATATATGTGTGTGTGCGTGTTAAAATTTATAAAAATAAAACATTTCACACTCACATCATACATGCATATTTGATATTTCTAAATTCAGTGATTCATATGAACATTCGTATNCATTCGTATTGAAAATTTGAAACATAAAATAATAAATTTGATAAATCATATGACATAGACTCATAGTAGATATCAACTGGAAGACTGAAGTTATATTAACATAATTAACAACATAAAATATTATATGTCCATGATACCATGAGTTCAAACTTCATTGCCATACGACATCCAAAATTTGCCTAAAGGCATTTTTAGACATGAAAAAGAAAGTTCAAAATAGTAAACATTGAACACGAACAAGAAAGTTGATTTGGCTTCCTCAAGCCATGTCATCAACAACCTTAGGATCAATGTCATTAGCATCACTAAGGTCCTCTGTCACGTCGTCATTGGAGTAGTGAGCACAGTGCACTAGCATTGAGAAATGCAATGTTGCGTTGGTTTAGGTAAGGGGCAAGGGCCCACATAACATGTGTTTTAGTGTTTTATTATTTAATTTTTAAAATTTTGAACTTCAAACTTTGCAAATTGACTCATCCCGAACAACGAGCTAAGATAAATTGTCCAACGGCTGTACCGGCCGCGTACCCAAACACGTAGTATGACATACCAAAATCCACGCGAGTACCCTATTTTCGTATATGAAGTACTCGGTACCTGAGGATGGATTTGGCTACGGTTGGGTATGGCTAGGGACGTACCATTGAAGTACCCAAGTACCCGGTACTGGTTTGTGTACCTGACCCCCCGGTACGGGTACCCATGGAACATAGCAAAAATCACTAGGGGAACACTTTCTTAGGTACAAAAATCAACAGATATCAATCACGATTTTGGAGCAGTCAAGATGATGGTGGTTGTGTTAAAATATTTTGCAATTGTTCTTCATTTATAGTCCATCACACATTATATGATGGTTCCACATAATTAGGAAGTTGACATTAGGGCTTCCTTTCTTTCTTGGGGACCAATAAAACTGGCAAACTCAATGAAGAGCCACTGAACTAAATTGCTTGCTCTACAAGCTCGTGCACTTGCCTTTGGATTTCTTCACTCCCGAGCAGTGAAGAACATACTAATGTTTGGGAATTCTAACTCAGATATGAGTTCTATCAGATGTTGGATAGACAATTTTGAGGTCATTCTTTTTGATGCAAGGAATCCATCCTTCTACTTCTCAAGCAGATTATCCAATCTTCATTTTTTCTCTATTGCTGGAAGTGGCCCTTCTTAGGCTTTGAGTGCTGGTTTAGTTTTGGGCTTCGTGACCATCAGGACGGAATTTCTTCTCGCATTAATTAAACAATTGGCTAGTGTAACAACTTACAAGGATTAAGGAGATTTTCCCCTTACCCTTGTATGCATTAATCAAGTAAGCTTCCCATCCTTTTCTAGTTGGCACCTTAGCCGTGCTTGAAGAAAATTGCATACTTGTCTCATATGTAGGGACGAACCAAAATCATTTTGCAGACATCAAATAGCATCACATTACTTTTAATTTTATCAATGAATTATTGAGATATGGCAAACCTCAATGTGCATTGTTTCGTGAAAATGAATTAAACATCTTTATCAACCATCCCAGTAGGTATTATATGACACTGAATACACCGTTGGTAATTTGAGTTTCTTCACAAACATTTTGAGATCAATTTTTTTTGGCTTCTTGGACCTAAGATTGTAATTAAAATTGTCTATTCTGTTGCCTTGCTTTGTGGTTGTGGTTTAGGCATTTACTCTAGTCTGTTGTTAGCATCGTCTATTCCTTCCAGTGCTTACTCCTTGGCTTGCTCAACTTGAGCAAGCTGGAAATTTTCCTCTTGTGCTATTCTTGGGAACTGGAAGCAATTCAAGGTGCAACTTCCAATATTCCTCTTTAATGTGCCCATTCTTGTTGCAGTGCCTGCAATTTTTTTGGGTTTGTTTCCCTGTATCTATAGCCTTGAGCTCCTGGATAGTATCAGCAGATTTTTGTTGTTGCTTCTCTTTGCGAAGCTTCTTGTATTGTTAAAGAGAGTAGTTGATTTGTTGGATCTCTCCAGCAAAAGTGTAGCTGATCACACACTTTCAAATAAACTATAATGAAGATGTGCAGTGAGTGCTTTTCTGAGGAAACTTGAAAATGAGGGTGATGCATTGACATATAGAGGTCTTTCTATTTTTCTTAATTGCTCACATTTTACTCTGCAAGGATAAAGGAGGGAGTATGATTTTGAAGTTCTATAGTATAATTTTTTTACAACCAACTTATTCCACTAAGCAATATCTTGTATTCTTCTGGCAGAATCCAAAGTGGGATCCAGCCAAAGTAGAAGACGTTGATTTGAGTGAAGTGGACACCATGCTTGAGCCATTGCAAGCAGATGCTGATGAACTACAAGTATGAAGGAAATATTCTACATGTTCTCTCTATCGGTTCCCTGTAATGCTATTCTTGGTCTCGTATCTTTCATATTATAAGTAGCTCAGAACTTTCACAAATAGTCGAGGTCTAACTATACAAATTTTCATGATACACATCATGGATATAGAATAAATCAATGTTTCCATCCAGGCGTCCATAAATCTAGTATATTCAAATCTTGATTGCCTGCCTGCCTTGCTTTGGTTCAAATCTAAGTTAGCTTTGACTGTTAATTTTGTTATTGTGGGAAATTATATGAAATTAATAAACAGCAGCAAAATACTTGTTTTTTACGGTTTGTCATCTTAGCATTTGCTGATGATCTTCATTTCTTCAAAGCTCTGAACTGCCCCATATAACCTACCCAACCTTATGTCAGCGATAGCGATTGTTTAATATTTCAGAACTATTTTTTCTGTTTGCTCTGGTCATTTTCCAATACGTTATCAGTGAAAACTTGAAAATACTTATTGAATGATAGATAAGTGCTTTATGTTGGAAATGCTAAAACAGTTTTCTCTCATATGGCACATAAGTTTACAGAAGTAGATTTATTCTAAATACTAGACGTGTTATAATTGATTTGTCTCATATAAAAGCAGTATTCATAAATATTTATAGCAAGATCCTGATTTTCACTTGTGAGTAATTGATTCGTGGGCAAGTATATGCCTATGTAATTTGTTTTTTTGTTCAATGATCCTATTTGTTTCTTGTTCTTTACAATGGTAAGATTATTGTTTGTTCTTGACGTTCAATAATACACGGAGGATTTTTCAAGACTTCAGTTGAATTGAATTCAGATGCAGAAGCACCTTAAGCTTGAAAGTTGAAGTTATTGTTGTATTGTTATGAATCATGATCACAAACTATATGAAGAAGGCTTAATCAAATTTTGTTTATAGTTTTAATAGGTTTAAATCATAGTAGTAAAGATTTGACCGTATTCGGAGTTCTTGAACAGAAATTTGTTGGAATTTGAAATTTGTAGAATATTCAATATGGTATGGATACCATACGGTAATGACTAAATGCTTAAACATATTTACAATTTTCATATTTTAAAGATCTTAAATGTTATATTAAGTAAAGATCTTAAATGTTATATTAAAATTTACTTAAGTTAAAAGTGAAATTTTAACTAGATTAACTGTAAGCAAAACAGAGTAAAAATGTTATATTAAGTAAAGATCTTAAATGTTATATCAAAATTTACTTAAGATAAAAGTGGAATTTTAACTAGATTAACTGTAAGCAAAACAGAGTAAAATCTGGAGACAACAAATTTGTGACTATTATTTCACATAATCTTTTAATAAAACATGGAAGTAATGCACTCTACTTATTTAATATTAAGAAAATTGAGATATGTTACAAGTTTTTTATTTTTGTTTGCTAGTTTGTCCATGACTTGTGGGATGAGCCTGTGGTGCTTGTGGTCTAAGAATTGTGACCCATGGGCATCTAAGTCGTCAAAATTACGCGGGGATTATATATGTCCTGGGCCACAACAACCTTTAGAATGACTGGATTTTAAGTGTCTCCTCCCAGCGCCCTTGTGGGGTTCGAACTCAGGTTGCTATGCAAAACGAGGCCCATCGAAACCAACCATGCTAGTGGGATTTGACAAAATATGTTACAAGTAACTTACATTAAAGAATGAATATTCCTTTAAATTTAATGAATATTACTTCAAAATTTTGAATGACCATGCATACTTTTAAATTTAGTAAATACACATTTTTGTATTTATGAGATGTTTGTTTCCATATTTTAGTTGTACTAGAAATTTCTTATGATTTTTCCATATCAAATTGTATTCGTACTTGAATATTACTATGGTTTAGATATTTATCATATCATTCTAGTCCACAATAGGGTGGCATTTCTTTGCCGCACAATGCGAGGCTTAAAGTCCTGCTTTTAAAATAGATTTGATTCGTTTGGCGTGTTGGGCTATTTGTGAAAGCTCACCATTATTGCCCCAAAGCTTTGTTGAATCTATCTAGATGCCATGAAAATGTTGTCCTCATTTCACATGAATCTATCTAGATGCTATGAAAATGTTGTCCTCATTTCACACCATTTAGAACTTTTCATTCCAACAGTAGAGTTTCCAAGCTCTTTAAGTTGCATTTTGCATTTGTAAGCCGTTCGAATGCATAGGAATTTTGTCAAGAATTGCCTAACGTGAAGGTTGAAAGCCTTCTTTTAACATAGGTTTGATTTGTTTGATGTGTTGGCTTATTTGAGGAACCTCACCTTTACTAGACCAAAGCTTTGTGGAATCTATCCAGATTTTATTAAAATGATCTCATTTCACACCATTTAAAACTTTTCCTTCGGATATGAGAGTTTTTAAGATCATCAAGTTGTATATTGCACTTGGAGACTTTCATAATGTCTCTAGCTTCAGTGGCAATTCCAGATCCCATCGACGAAGCACCCATACAAAAGCATGGAGTGTTGTCAAGAATTACACTCAGTCCTCAGTCAGTATCCTATAGGGTTACACAGATATGGAATTAGAGTTATTAGTGGAGCTTGTGGATCTTGGCTTGTTTTTGTATAGTACAGTTAAAGGACGGGAGTGAAAATTTTTCTATAAGAAATATTTTCTTCCCTTTACATTCTGTTAAAAGCATAGTAACAAGATTCAAGTACGGATATAGATACAAATACAATCCAATATGGAAAAATATGTAATGGGAAAATCCATTAAAACTGAAATACGGAAGTAGACATCTCATATTGTGAAAAAATAGTGTTTAACACAAACATGACATAGATAAATTTGAAATCATAAGTTAAAATTCTGGGATCAATTTATTTAAGGTTGATTAATGCATGTGACTTAAGTGTTAATTCAAAATACAAATTGTTTGAAATGATTCCAATTTTTTTGTGTGGCCATTCTTTACTTTGGCTTTCTGTGCAAAATTAGCTTATACTAGTTGAGTTTATATTTAGTTATTTGAAAAAACATTTGGGCTGAAGTTTCACTATTGTGGCCGTTGTCTTGTGATATTAAGTCATGAATGGTATTGAGTTATCATTGGATATGTTGTTATTTTAATTCCATTCTTGTATTACCAATTAATGAAGAAACTATAGTGTGAGCATGTGTTGAATTGTTAAGGACTAAATTGTAGCAAGAAGTTTAAGCATTTAAATAGATTTCAATACACAATAACATTTAGGCAATATTTAAATGTTCAAAATTGTAAATATATTTAAGCATTTAATTAACCTTTTTTTGTATCTATACTATGTTGATTATTTGTTTAATTTTGAATTCTGTGCAAAATTCCATACACGGAAGTCCTATATTACTGGATTGTGTATACTATGTTGATTATTTGTTTAATTTTGAATTTTGTGCAAAATTCCATACACGAAAGTCCAATATTACTGAATTGTGTCACTATGACTAAATTTTAGTAAATATGAATAGTCACTTTGAACGGAACAAAGTCAATGATACTAAGTTATATTCCAATATTAACATGGTGAAGTGCAAAAAGCAACACCAGACTACCTAAAAATAATAATAAAAGGTACTCCTATAACATTTAAGTAGTGTGAAATAGTAAAAATAAATAAATAGTTGTGTACATTTAATATCAGGGTGAAGTAAATCATTAAAATTACATAAGCAATGGTGTCGAAAGAAAGCCCGATAGGGTGAAAATATAAATCTGAAAATTTGGGACTGTTGATGAACCAACTGTGCAAATAGAACTGAATTTTAGGTGTGTTGCACAATTGTCAATGACCAAATTGTAGAATCCTTTAACTGTTAGAAGCAATGTGAATTGCAACATCAACTATATATTTATAAAGAAGCTCTACAATTAAGACTAAAATCTTAGCCATGTTGCACAATTATCAACTGCAAATTGTAAGCAATGCAAGATACAATTTTACTATATGATCACAAAGAACATGTCACATAAATTTATGTGGATAAAAACCTAACATGGTTGGACTTTGCAAAGCTATCTTTGCTAAGAAAAGGGGGGAAAAGGGTCTTGGGATTGGTTGGTAAGACCCCACATTTAGGGGATGGCAATATGAGACATAGCAGACATATGCAAACCTATCAAAATAATTAAAAATATTAAATAATTATTAATCATAAATAGACACAAGGGAATATCTAAGTACATTATTTGACAAATATGAAAGTTTTACATTGCATGCTTTAGTCTTAGATAAATAATATATAACATGGAAATTTTAATAAAAGATACAAGGAAAAGCCACTAATGAGGAAAATTTGTGCTTGATCCCCTGCTTCAATGCATTGTAACAATTCTTTGATATCATTGGTGCTAATGCCATCTATATTATTATCCAATATTACTTTTCTAGATGCTTCACGTTCCTCCAACCAATTCCATTTATGCTCTAGACACATGCTTAAGATTAGAGAAGGCACCATGAACTAAAATTAGCTTCAATGCTCTTTCATGTGATAGTCTTATGATAAAGCGGTTGAACCTAGAAGTGGATTATTCCCCCTCAATTAGAGAGGAACTATCAAATTGAGATACTAGACAAACAAGAATTCATTGAGATCTTGAGGTCTATATGCACACATCATCCAATGTTAATGTTGATTGAATTGTCATTGATGCCAACATGGGACTTGCAGTGGTCCCACAGGTAGTCATTGATGCCACCAAGTTCCTCTTGTAGTGCACATGTATGGATGATCCCAGTACCCTCACATCCAGTGCCTTGGACCCCTTACAAAGATGAGTTGTGCCTTGGAGCACCTTGTGGAGTCCTGCAATGTACTTAAACCCATAAGGCTGGATCTTAGAGCCACCACTTCGTAGATGATGGTGACGACCTTGCTGCTAATGATGAAGACGTTGGTTATGGTGTTGAATCCCTTGTGGACGATGGAGAAGCCCTTGATGGGTTCAAGAAGCATTAATGACCCATTTTGTGGTCATTGTATGCTTTGATGGGGTCATGGTACCCTAGGAGAAGGGTTGGCAACCCAACACGAGGTGGCATGATGGATCTTGACCCTTGGAGGTCCTCTTGTGTGGTTAAGGTGGTTGAAGAAGCCCATGAAGCCTCTTGCTTGATGAAGAAGTCATTAAAGAAGTGCTTGGACCCACAAGTTGGTCATGAAGCCCACACACACTTAGTATGTGTCATTTGATGTTCTTGGAGCCCACTGCTTGCACTTGATGAAGACCTTGCTGAAATAGTACCCTTGAAGATGTCCTTCAAGCCCTTGAAGTATTTGGAACTGTAGACGGAGGTTGATGATGATGTATGGTCTCCCTTGTGGTTAGATGGCATGATGGAACACACCTGTGCATGTGGTGGTTTGGGTCTTAAACCCACAAATATGGAGGAGCTTTTGGAAATTCTTAATGGCATGATGGACCTTGAAGGTAGTCTTGTGTGGCTTGGTGTACATGTTGATCATGGATATGCATGATGTGGAAAAGATTATTAACTCACCATGCTTGAGCCACTTGACATTGTGTTTGAACCCTCATGCATGCTAATTAAAGCCTTTATGGTTGCATAAAGAATGGTGAAGTGGTATTAATAATATGATCAAAACATGTGGACAAAAATAGTTTAAACCTAGCCCTCACAAAATCCCTTACCTTAGTCTAAAAGAAAATTAATAATTCAAAAAGAAAACAACCCCGAGTCGGTCTCAAGTCGACTCCATAAAAAATTCACGAGAAGTGTGTATAAATAAGAGGCAATTTGCCTCATTTCAAGTGTGCAATTATGTGACTCCTCTGAGGCTTTTCAGGTACATAAAAAGTCGAAGGAGCAACAAACTTTATGTGTGAATTGGGTTGAGTAGAGCTTTGATTCTCGGGTGTGAAGAGGAAGGAAATCACAATCAGATAATGAAGATGTGAATGTAGTATCGGAGAGAATCTCAGGGGTGACTGAAGGAGTTGCATCAATCTGTTTGTGCAATATCTTTTATATTTTTCTGGGTATAAAGAATTCAGTAGTTTGTGGAGAGAAGATGTAGCTTGAGGAAATTCAAGACTGATTTGCAGCCACAGATGAGTAGATTTTCAAGTCATTCCTTATTTTAATTTAAGTATATATCTTGTATGGATTTCTTGGTGATAAAGCTCTGACTTACGGTGCAACAACAGAGGATAAATGACTCTATTATATGAGCAGACATTGATGTATGACAGTCCATGATGATAACCATGATTAGCAGATCTAAGTGATAATTTGACACTGTACAGTACTATGAACAATAGTTATTATGAAAATTTGTATTTGAACAAAAGATGTATGTGAAATGAAAGAGTGGATTATGTGAACAAAACAACCACAACTGTGAAAAGCATTAGACGTTGTTTTTCCACAGTATTGCTCAATTAATTTTGGACAACATTTGTGGACAAGTTCATTTCAGCTAGGGCATATTGTTTCTTATGAACAAAGAAATACTAGTTTGATGAAATATTAGTGCTTAAAGAAACAATAAATCTTGGAACAATTTGATGATGAATTACAATAACATGTGAGGGTTGGAATTGAGCTCTTGCGCAATTATGTGATACAGAAATATTGGGACAAGGTAGAATAGGTAATTTTGGACCAGTGACAATAGTGTGATATATTCCTAACTGTAATAACAATGATTGATCTAAAGTGAAGTGGAGTTTCCATATTAGTGTTACCTTGACAATGATCTCTTACAGTGATGACATCGATTGAATTGACAATGATCTCTTACATCCATGATAATGATGAATATTGACTAAGCAGTGAAAGGCTTGAAGTATGGTGATGATGAAGCTGAGGATTAGAAGCATGAGTAGAACACAATGAAGGTAGAAAGCAAGTGACTTGGCATGATCGGTAAACAACAATTAAGTTGATGAGTGCAGCAAAGGGAGAGGGATACATATCCATTCTTACCTTTGACGATTGACCTAATGAACAACATTATATGTGTTGAGCAGACGAGTGGCTTCTTGAGCAGATGGATGATTAGAGGTTGATGAGCAGAGGTATATGTGTGTGCAGTGGATTGGTGACAATAAGAGATTGCCATCAAGTTGGCAAGCTGAGTCTCGCACTTGAGGATTGGACTCCTCAACCCTTTCTTAGTTGGAGCGAAGAAAACTAGGTTGGGTCATGTCATAAGAGTTGGTGATCTTCTTATCAGTTGGTGTTGATTGTAATCGTGAAGATTGAAGTTTTCCATTGCAAATAAATAAAGTTTACTTTACATATATTCTTGTGTCTCTTTATGTTGTGATTATTGTGCTTATGGATCATGGTTGATTTAGTTGATAATGTAATTGAGAACATAATGCTTGTTTGATTGATTGATAAAATTTGAAATTGTTTAAATTGCTCACACACTGATTCACCCCCCTTCTCAGTGTGACCATTGTGTCCAACAGCTAAATTGGGTACACCTTGGCTATAGATATGTTGAAAAAGCAATTAAGTGTAACAAATGAAAGAATTGACTCTTGAAGTGCTTTTCCCACATCAATAGTGAGCATTTTTTAAATAGTAAGTTTGAACCCCACATTTACTTCTCTATTATCAATAGACCTAAATCATTAAAGACTATAGAATAAACAATGCATATTCTATTGGAGATACAACTTTTGAGGATAATTATGTTGCTTAGCTACATAATTACTAACATGAAATATCTCCAAATAACCCTAAAAGGTGATTAATATAGTCATATGCATGTTAGTGGGTACTAGCCTAGATGGTTAAAGTGAGATGTTGTTATCTTCCCAACTAAGGGATGATTTCCACTTTCGACATTTACCTCATGTGGCCCTAGTTGCCTCTACAAGGATTCATTCCATGTGGATGGGTTCAAGTGGGATTCCTAAGCAAATTTGGTAGGATATATTTCACTAGTCATGGTCACTTAGTCAAGATTTGACTTAACAAGTTTGAGGGAATAATCCCTATCATAGAACATATACACTTTTCCTTGAATGAATTCACTCATTATATAATACCCAATTTTATGTTTACCTATTATTTGCTTACGCAAGTGATTCCTAGAGAGATCACACAAATTCCCCCTTCTTATTTCATCCATGATGCATAAGATGAAACCCATTTGTAGGATATTCGTAAGTTAGCATTGAATTGTAGGTGTTCTTGATCATCTACTCATTCATGAGAAATTATCCATATCCTTTGATTTTTTTTTGGTCATTAGTTGTTGACAGTAATTTGACAATTTGTCATGTAGTGGCCATACTTTCATTTCTAAATGTATCCATGATTGTGTTATTTTATGCCCCTTTGAAATGTTTATCTTAATATACTCATATTTCCCTTGATTAAGTCTTTCTCGGGAATGAGAATGTTAACCTTTGCTAACTTAACTTTTTTTCATCAAACTTCTCATCATATTTTGCTCTTACTCTTCAATTTTACCTACTGTATTCAGTATGCCATGTTTGTCTTAATATACTCCTATTTGCCTAGATTAAGTGTTTCTTAAGAATGAGAATGTTGACCTTTGCTAACTTAACTCCTCTTTCTTCAAACTTTTCATCATATTTTGTTCATCGTTTTCTTTTGTTCTTCAATTTCACCTACTTTATAGGGTATGCCTTTTGGTGTTTTTCTTTAGTTTTCAATTTGACCTTTTCCTTCTCAAGTTGGATCTTGACTTCTAGGATTTCTTCATGACCTTGTATCTTTTTTTCTTTTTTCTTCTAACAAATAAGTACAATACTATTTGTTAGTTTTTTTTTTCTAGATTTATTGGTGTATTTTGTATGTGGCCACAACCATCACATATTACTTCATTAATGCATTTGGTTAGGTATCAATTATGGATAAGGCCATCATTATTGTAATACTAGGTTGTGGTTAATGTTGACCTACTTGACTTTGATATATATGGTCAATAACAGTCTTGTAGAGTGCAACTTACTTGTGGGCCCATAACTCGTTTTTTTGGGGACACCCTACTTGAATTGTGTATAAATACACAACTTAAAACTCCTTTGTAGATATTTTTTTATCATTCAACTAGTTCTAAAGTGTTTTAAGTCTATGAGCACGAATGTTGAAAAACTCTCCGAAAAATACCTGACATTTTAAAAAGTCACGATTTTTCCCTAAGCCAAAAAATCGATTGGAAAACGTGATTTAAAGAAAATTAACCACTTTTTCCAAAAAGCCACAACTTTTTGGTAAACCTCGCGGGTCGATGGAAAAAACACCTAGGAGGAGGAATATGTGGCTTAAGAGGGGAAAAGTGAGTTTTTTTTTGTCATTTGCTTGAGGTAATTGTTGGAAAAGGAGTGAGAAGGGTAGGAGGAGACCATCAACCACTTTGGAGGAATCCAAAGACCATTTGTCATCACCATTAAGAATTTTTGTGGAGCAAGGGTTCAATAATCAAAACATTTGCCAATCAACTAGTCGCATCTTCCTCTTACATGTATGTAGTGTTTCTTTTATCTTTTCCATAGTTTTTTTTGCATCATGTTTGTTTGCACATTTATTTGCCCATCTTCCTCTATTTTTTTTTCCAATGACTTCCATGCCCATAAATATTAAGGACAATGATAATGTAAGGGGTAGGAGTCACCTACATGGCTAGAACCGGAGGAGGGGCGGGAGGAGGAGGAGACACCACAGAGGGTGATTTGCTATCATTGCCCCCACCTTTTACACCAATTGATACAACTAGTCCTCCATCCATCAGTCATCATCCAATATTAGATATTGGGCCAGCGCCTTTTGCTGCTACTACTAGTGCTAGGGGTAGACTTGAAAACTAACCACGACCTTTTTCCATAAAATGGGAAGAGGGCATTGATATTAGATAGCTAGATGCTAATTTTCCTCATATATATATATTAAAAGGGGAAGAGGGCATTGATATTAGATAGCTAGATGCTAATTTTCCTCATATATATATGATGTCATTTTGTATTGGTTATCCACTTTTGAGTTCTTGATTGGACAACTCTGATGTTTCAGAATTCAGTATCGAATTTGATGTATCATTTGATGTTTGGCATGACTACATGATGATGATATATATCAATGTTGTGTCCGATATTTATGTTCCAATATGCTTAATTGATGTTATTGTTGCTTTATATGTTTACAATTCTGAAACAAATGGATGCATTTTTTATTTTTTAATGTTCGTCTGGGTTTGCTATTTTTTCTCAAATTTTCACCGATGTTGCCGAGAAGTTGTATTTGGGACCCTTGCTGATTTTTTCAATAGTGAAGGAGTCTAGTTCTAATTTGTTTTAAGTCTACAAGCACTACATCTTTGGTGTTCATTGTTGGTTGACACATTGTTTCTTTTATGTGCAGTTTTGCATTTCATGTGTAGTGCATTCAAGCTTGGGCATCTATATGTCTCTAGGACACTTCTTTCGCACTAGTTCTGATATTTTTATTTTAGGATTTTGGATTGGTGTTTCGTTCCATTTGGTTCCCTCTTTCTGTTAGAGATCTCATTATGGTATCAAAGTAGGCAAGTGTAGAGCATTAAGAGTAAGGAAACGTCGTAAATAAAAGATACACTTCACTATATTGTACTAAAGACCACTTTACTAAGTTGTAGAATCGTATTGGTGTGCGACATATGGAGTTAAAGTGGGGCATTGCAATCCTTTTCTCTAATTTAGGTTGGGGGGGTAAAGCTTGTGTTGTAATGAATTCTTTTTTTGGTCCCCTGTTCAACTCAAGGAGGGGCACTGGAATTATTGGTGTAATTTGTATGTCACTATGACTAGCTCATATTGTGCGATGAATGGATTTGGCAAGGAATTAATTATGACTGTGTTATCATCTACCTTAATATTAGGTTGCAATTAAATGAAGGCCAGTAATCCTCATGGGGAGTGCATCATACTTATGTGGGATTGTAACCCTTTTGGGGGGGGCATCTAATTGAGTTGTGCATAATACACATCTCAAACTAACATTGTATCATCTACAATCCTTTTGGGGACTGTGCCCTACTTATGTGGACCCATAACTCCTCTTCGAAAGACCACTACTTAAGTTGTATATAAGTACAAAAGTCTCATTTCAAAATTATATTTTTTGATCTTTGAGCTAAGGCTCTCTAATTGTTTTAAGGCTACATGCACTACATCTTTGATGATCTCTTGTGAGAAAATTAGATTTTTCCTTCACATTTTCCTCATGCATTCTAGAATTTCATTTTCTCTTAAACCTAATCGGTGAAACAATTTCAAGAATAAGGGAGATCTTTACTTTGCCACAAATCTGTAACTTTTGCTATATTGTATTGATAGTATTTGTTTATAAAACTATGCAAGTTTGAAAACAAATGATCCCAAGAAAAACAAACAATATTGGAAGCAATTATGCCCAACTGTTACACTTGCTTCTTCTGTCACCCATCATGTTAGAACAATACTTAATCCCTTGTCGACCATACTCACCGCAAATCCTAGGGTCGTCGATTAAACTTGACTTATAAAAACTAAGGATAAATGAACAAGTAACAGGTCTTTAGAGGGCCCATATTCTTCATAGTTTAGTTCAAGAGAGCTATCCATTATTTATCATAAAGTTAATTTTTACTCAAAATGAGGTTTGTTCAAGAGAAACTATAACTATTCACTAGGATCCAAACAATTCCAGAAAAAAAGAAACGTATATTACAAGGAGTTGAAGGAGTGATCCAAATATGTAAGAAATGGAAGCTCCCTTAGCTCTCCAAAAACAAGGCCTGAGAATTTGTTATTTGACAGCTTCAAGTCCAGTGTCAGTTGATCCCATGGAAGTATGTCAGTAAGAAGGATTACCAAAGAACTATTTTTTAGAGAAATGCAACTTGTTCAATTTGTTCAAGGATGTAGAGCCAAAATGTAAAAATTCAAACCATAGTAAAAGCAACATAACGTGGAGCAAAAGAATATCTAAAAAGAAATGATGACATTAACCTACATGATTTTAATTGGTGTATTTCTTTCGTGCATGATTTAAAAATTAAAAGGAACAATTGTACCTACCTAAGTTTGCTGTAGACTCTGGAAGCTCATGAATGCTCTATTCTAGAATCCCACCAACACTCTATTTTGGAATCCCACCAATGCTTCGTTGTTGACAACAACAAATTGGGGTACGTATCTCCACCCACCAACCTCTCTTCTAAGTAGAGAGGCACCGAGCTATCAACCAGTGAAACCAAACCAACGATTTCCCTCATTATCTCTCAATTTTTCTCTCCCAAAAGTTTCATTTCTCCAAATTTTCTTTGTCCTCTCGTTGTCTTCCCCCATTTTCAAATGTCCTCTTGCACGAATAACTCCACTTGGAATCAAAGATTCGTTGCATGCATGAGAAGTGGGGTAGTCCTCAAACTAATATGATTTTTAATTAAGTTTTGAACCATTAATAATATCTACCAGAGAACAATATAATAACAATTATATAAAATTTAATGCATATGTTATTTAACCCCTCAACCCGATATTATTTTTAATTAGGTTTATTTAATTAAGTTTATGTTTAAATCATATATTTAATATATCTATAATGTACATTACATACTCCCCCCCTTAAGAGAATTTCGTCCTGAAGTTGTTTCATTTAACTAGTGGGAAGAAAGTGAACTTATGATTTGCACACTATTCAACAAAATACACCTATATTACTAGTGGCATTGTGTAGGTGAGAAGATTACTCGTGTGGCCATCACATGTTAATATTACATCTACACTGATATAATAATATAAGAAGGATATCTCCCTACTACGATAACATGCTTCTTGTTTAAATTCATAAATAACTGTTTTAGATCGAACCTACATTTTAAGGTGAAGCATTAATTTTTAATTTTTAACTCAAAATAATATAATCCTTACATGCCCTCTCCCCATAAATACCATATGATTAACCTCCTAATACCCCCCGACACTTGGGATGGTCCTGCTCGCAATGGCACATGCCACCTCTACTGCAACTATTATAAGGGCCACCTATCGTGTTGTGACCATAACAAGCCTCAAAAGCATTTTCACAGTCTTAAGGATTTAAAAGTATGACCCTCACTGTATCCTTGACTTTTGGTATTTCACTTTAAGGCTTAAGGAATTTTGGCCTTAACTAAGTTGTTTGGCCCCAAGGTCTCATGTGGAGGGTACCAAGCATCTGGTATAGTACACAATACTACGTACACCGGTTATCTTGAAATGCCTGCAAACAAATCCTACAAAAATTCTATCTAGCATTTAGCCCCAGGCATCGAAGGTCCTACATCTGAACTCCATCGACAAGTACCATTTTCCTCGCCTTATTCTTGGACCTTCGATATCTCAAAAAAATATTGTTGTCCTAGGTTCATTATTTGAGCTTGTTCCCATCCCTTGAGGTGTTACATGCATAAATTCTCCCTCGTGGTTATGGGATCCCACGAGACCATTGAATGAACTGACCCTCCAAGCTATGGGATCCCATGAGATCATCCTTTAACTACATGCTGTTAAATTTGAGAACCATAGATATACATGCTATGATGAGAGCTATTGGAAAGGAATTATGTAGTGGAATAATCAAGATGAATGTACATTGAGCAAATAATTCATGGCAAATTTTAGATTAATCAAACAAGAATTGCTTAGATAATCACAGCATTAATCTTTATTCATTAATCCATAATACAATGATTGTACAATAAATAGAATTCAAATATTGTGGATAGGATTCGAATCTACCAACTCTAACTGACCGTTTAGCTAACTTAGTGTGGAAAAATCATAGTTGGAGCTCACTGGTCTAACTCTGGATGTCTAAATCAGTCTACAATTAGTTAACTGATGAGGTAGATGGACAAAAGGAGCCTATCTCCCTGTATACATGCAAAACTGGTGCTAGGCTAACTGATAGTGATCTAACTGAAAGTAAATGGAGGATAACTTAGCATAATTTCTCTCCTACCACAACCAACTAAAGGTGACTATTGGTGGCACTTAGAGTGGGATCCTATAATGTGGGAATTGGTCCCTAGGGATCCTAACGTTATGCAATCAAGTGCAGTAAGTAGCATATGACCCTTAGGTGTGTCTCCCATACTCTAGTACAGTGATAATAAACTCTTAAGTTAGGAAAAATGACCAAATGGAATATATTGGACAAAGGGGGATTAATTAATCCTAACACCCCCCCCCCCCCCCCCCGCTTAATCCTAACTTTGGACAACTTGGTCCCTGGCAACTAGGCCAAAAGTCACCCATACAATCTAAATGAATTAAAATAAGGAAAATTGGGAGAAACTCACGGGAAACCCCCACCCCCTCTCAAAATAAGCAGGTAATCAGGTAACAAGCTTCCATACTTCAGAGAATTTTTTTCTCTTTGAGTAAAGACTGGTGAAAAAATTGTTGCAACCTGCAACTCTGTGCAGAAGCAATGAAAAATATTGGTTCTTATATGCATCAGCATCCTAGGACTGTGCATGTGAACCTCTCCAAATTAAATGATTATGTCTAGAGGAATTTTTCTCCTTGGAAGAACGGGAATATGCTCGATTGAATCAGGAACATAGATAGATGCAAGATGAAAAACTGGACCCATGTAGAGAAACTATGATAAACTGATGAGAGAGAAAAAGTGCTTGAGAATTAGAACCATGTGAGGTAAACCTAAGAAAATTATATGTTTCATCCTTGAGCATCGAACCATGTGAGGTAAAATCAACTCCAGGTGTTAATACCAAGTGTCCATGTGAATGTAGGATGTCTCCATCTTTACTAGTATTGTGAGGAGATGAGTATGTGATCAAGTAGGAAGGTAGAGAAGTCCTGGGACCATGTAGAGTGAATGCTTGATCTCCATAATATGATATAGCTTCTAAAATATCCAATGATTCACAAAATTTACTATCACCAAACTCATGAGAGAAATATGACATCGAATCCCCAACAACAACTTTGAAAGAGACTTGAGGTACTTGATTTTCCACACCAAAATTGATGAGAACAACTACAATCATGAATGGAGGCTCTTGAAACTTAGAATGCAAACCAAATAAGTTCATATTAGATCCAAGAGTGTGGAACAAAGGTTCCAAGTGCTCCATTGAGATGATATATGCACAATTCTCTCCTTCAACAAAAATCTGAGTATCGGTGCAAGCAATCATGTAGGAATTTGCTGGAAGCTATAGATCAATGAGGTTGAATGGATCACTCATAAAATCTGATATTTCTTCCAAAACATCTAAAGTATCAATTTTCTGTACACCAACAACATGATTGGAGAGAGGGGAATTGAATTTCTCTTCAGTTCTTTGAGCTTTCACCAGAAAACTTTGCACATAATTTAGAATAGAAGAATCACTGGACAATTAATGAGTAGAATGGAATGAGAGTTTTTCTTTCAACAACAGATATTTAAATGTCTTCTTCTATATTAACTATATGAGAAGATGAGATATCATATATCATTATAAACTTCTTGATCAATAGGAGAAGGAGTCACTGCAAAGATACTTTCAACAATTCGAATTGATTGAGTTGAAGATTATGATTCTTATTCATCTTGAACAACTTCATCTAAGAGAATAAAGGCCTAGACTTTTGAAGGGAGAACACATGAGGAGGTGTTGGATTCGCTCCAAATTTAATCTTCTTATTTTTGCACACCAAAGGATCTATCTAGCATTTTCTAGAGCTCAAATGGATACTCAACATATTCCATGACATAATGCATATCATAAGACATCACCATACCCATACTTTCGTATGCTCTATCATAGTCATTTAGACAATCTTCTTCCTCTTCATAATATTCTTTACGAGGTCCAAAAGACACATCAAGGAGATCACGGCTTTCAATATATGCAACCATCTTCAATTTCCACTCAGCATAATTGAATGGGGATAGAGGAGGAACCAATCTTAAATCCATTTTGAAGTTGTACCTACACAAAATCACTACAAAACAAACAAATTCGCAATCATATGTCAGTTCAAACCCTTCCACCTCGACATGTACACTTTTTCAGAGTCTATCACATGTGGATAGACTTCTCTAGACATAATCCATAACGAGAAATGCTATGATTCTAGGAAATAAGTGGAAACTCATATGCTTCTTGTGCAAGCATGGAGGTCTCAGAGGTTTGATGCTGACATGAACATTGGATCTAATACCATTCTAAGTTTGAGAACCATAGATCTACAATCTATAGTGATAGCTATTGGAAAGGAGTTATGCAGTGGAATAATCAAGATGGATGTACAATGAGCAAATAATTCATGACACAAATTTCAAATTAATCGAACAAGAATTTCTTAGATAATCACAACATTAATATTTATTCATTAATCAGTAATACAATGATTGTACAATAAATAGAATTCAAATATACCAACTCTAGCTGTCTGTTTAGCTAACTCGGTGTGGAAAAATCACAGTTGGAGCTCACTAGTCTAGCTCTGGATGTCTAAATCAGTCTACAAGCAATTAACCGATGCGGTAGCTGGACAAAAGGCGCCACTCTCCCTTCATGCATACAAAACTGGTGCTAGGCTAACTAATAGTGATCTAATTGAAAGTAACTAGAGAATAACTCAGCATAAATGCTTACCTACCACAACCAACTGAAGGTGACTGGTGGTGGCACTCAAAGTGGGATCCTATAATGTAAGGATTGGTCCCTAGGGATCCCAAACTTATGCAATCAGGTGCACCAAGTGGCATATGACCCTTAACTATGTCCTCCATACTCTAGTACAGTGATAATAACCCCCTAAGTTAGGAAAAATGACCAAATATACTATATTGGACAAAGGATGATTAATTAATCCTAACACATGCTATGTATCATATTTAATCATTCAACCATATATTTATAAGCATAATTCATCAAATATATGTATCCCCAGTGTCACAATTTTATCATTAAAGAAACATGTTGCTTACCACATGGATTAGCATCACAATATTCTTTGCGTCGAGAGGCACTCCACATCCCAGTATGGGGGAGATCTTGTAACGTTACATAACGTTATGTAATGTTATGTAACGTTATGTCGGCTATAAATAATAAAAAATAGAAAATTAAATTTTTTTAATTACCCTCTAAAATAAATGTCGGCCACAAAAACAACACAATAGGGGAAGATGTTGTAATGTTCCTACTTAACAAAATAATAAAAAATAAAAAATAGAATAATCCGCAAAAAAAATGTTGGTTGGAACATTGTTGGAAAACCATGTGCAAGGCATCCTAAACAACCCATGGTTTTATTGTACATTGTTTAGGAGGGCCTTGCAAATGGTTTTAAAACCATGTGCAAGGCCTCCTAAATAACCCATGGTTTTATTGTACATGGTTTAGGAGGTTGTTGAAAATGGTTTTAAGACCATGTGAAAGGCCTCCTTAACAACCCATGGTTTTAGGAGGGCCTTGCACATGGTTTTAAAACCATGTATGGGGGAGATTTTGTAATGTTCTTTCCTAAAAAAATAAAAAATAATATAGAATATTATATGTCGGCCATAAATAGTATTAAGTGTTAATAATAAAAATATTATATGTCGACCTTAAATAAAAGATGTCTTTTGTTCTTAATCACACCAAAGATGATAGTTGAGTGCAATACTTAAGAACATGATTGCACCTCCAAATATTTGATCCCTCTCGGCGCTTGATAGAGCCTAGGATTTGGATCTATGCTGGTTTAATCAATGTCAACTTAACCATAGCATATGATAAAGGTAACAAGATAAAACTATATAACCACTCCAATCATGATTAATTAATTCATTACATAACATCTACATAATCAAATTTACTAATAATGCATACATGCAATCTCTCTCTCTCTCTCTCTCTCTCTTAAAACCATTATGTTATAAAAGTTCATCAAATCAACCATTGTCTATTTTTTGATATGAAAATGTATTAAAAGTTCATCAAAGCCATTGTGTATAAGTGGATATCAATAATGTCATAAAAGTTCATCAAAACAACCATCATGTATATGTGGATATGCAATACCCTCTCTTACACCCTGATTCTTCTACAATAGAAATACAAATGTAAGTGTATAATATATAAGTTCTTAGAAAGGAGATACAAAGCACTGCAAGTATTGTTGTGTATTTCCTAAGTTGTGGTTTGCATTTGTAGACTATGTAGTTTGAAGGGATTGACACAACTAAATAATAGGGGCACAGATCCACTAGGAGGAGGGATGATTGGTTGGAAATTCATGTATTTGAATGACGGGTGTCATCTTAGTGCGCATGCACCTAAAGAAAAGATAAACTGTTCATTTGATCACTTAAAGTTTTAAGTGTCTTCCTAAGTTGAAGATAGTGGTTGTTTGCCACAAAGGTTTATCCTAAAAGTTATTTATTATTAGATGATCCTTAGTGATATTAAAATATTATCATGGGTATTTTATTGTTATTATTAAGTCCGACAAAAAATATCCTAAGATCTAACATAGAAAGAATCTATGAAAAAATATTAGCCTAATACCATGAATAATTAATTGTTATTATTATTATTATTATGGAAAGCTAGGTCATTAATATTACAAAGAGATAATATTGATATGGGAGAAAGAGCATTCATTAGAGGAAATTTGAGGTCTAAAATGGGCCTCCTAATGAAAATAATAAAATAATAGTTAAAATAATAAAATAATATTATAAATTTTGAAGGAAAAGACACAAAACTTACTTTTTGTTTTCATATTTTCAACTTATCTCCCTGTAGTTTTACTCAAATTTCAAGCAGGATCATTCCCTGGATGTAAAATTCAATTCCAAATCCAATGAGTACTCACGCTGCATACTTTTGATGAACCCACCTCATGAAAAATGATAAATACATTAAAAAATGAGTTGCTTTCATGTAACACATGTAAAGAATATATAGCGTGTTTTCATTCTATAATACCCTAATCATATTGGGATAGTCATGAAATAATAGTGTTAGATTTTTATCATTTAATCAATATGATCTATGATCTTACTTGAGAGAATAACATGCACAACAATAATCATAAGAGACAAGAGACACAAAGAGTTTTCCTCGAGGAAACCATAAAGGAGAAAACCCCGCAACTTCCTCAGAGATAGAATGAGCACCAATAGAAAAAGTAAAACCCAAAAACAAAAAGATGATCTCCAACAACTGTTCTCTCTCTCTCAATTGTGCGAGCTCCTCCTCTCTCACTCATGCACTACAGTTGAGAGAGTGTGTATGACAAATAAAGAGTCTCACTCTCTATTTATACTTGTTTTCCACTTGACAATTACTCTACAGGGTCGACCTCACTAGGAGAGTCTAATAACCCTAATACAACTCAATTATCGGGACTATTTCCCCGACTTATAACGGAGGGTTAACCTCAATGAATTTAAATGACTTTATTATATTAATGACTCTCCCGATTGGAGGAAAAAACATCTCCATCGGGGTATAATGAAATACAATAAGAAGTATACAAGTGAATACATTCCAAAGTTACAAATACATCAACACTCCCTCTTAAGTAGGAAGGTATTCTCTTGATACAATTCATCAACAAAAGTCTTCATTACTGGATCATCATCATCATCACTGCTCCTGCTATCTCGAGCAAATGGTGCTATCTCTTAATTCTACTCATCATAGGAAGTTCTACAGAGCCAACCCTTTTTCATGCTTGTTGTAGGTCTCAACACTTATATTCGACCATGAGAGGCCCAGCCTGCCACCATGTCAGAAATTCCCAATGCTTACATCTGACCATGGGAGGTCCAACCTATCACCATGTCAAAAAGGCCCAACACTTACATCCATTAGAATGATAGAACACACCATCTACCATCCAAGGAAAGGCCCAACAATTACATCCACCGGCATGGTAGGACACACCATCTACCATCTGAGGAAAGGCCCAGCACTTACATCCATTGGAATGGTAGGACACACCATCTACCATCCGAGGAAAGGATTTGCACTTACAACTGACCATGGGAGGTCTATCCTGCTACCATGTCAGAAAGGAACAATACTTATATCTGACCATGGTGTTAGCACTCAGAATGTACCCAGGTTGTAAAAGGCACACCCCGAGGTAACAACAAAACCACTTTAGGAAGATATTGGTAATTTCTCCCAGAGAGGGATCTCTCAACATGAACTTTACAAATTGCAAGACCAAACGGTAACAATATTTAAAGGTTTATTTGGTTGAAACAATCACATATCCATTGGGAAACGGAGTCATATACATGTAAACAGATTCCCAAAATGCATACACAGGATTTTTCAAAGGCAAGATAATCACATAATTGCAGTCATTTCATTTGTCAGGGTGAAAATAGAAGAAATGAGGGAACAGCCCATCAATACAGAGCGTCTAAGACGAATTCCATATTAACTTTAGTAGAAAAGATCATATAATACCTGAAACGATGAATAGAGCATAAGCATATGAATTCTAAACATCAAACACTATGTTCCAGATACGACAGAAAAAACAGAATGGAGCGTTACACAGGAAAAATTACAAATCACACAGAGAAAGAAAGCACGGACTGCAATGTCAATGATACATGAATCTCTGAAAAAGAACTCTCATGCATCCATTTGGTATTAAAAACAAGACAGATATGTTCTCCACAAATTACTTCATCTGATGGGTTCCAACCCCCATCTCATAAAAGAGATACAAATTTATAGATCAAACAATAAGTCTGCCTCCAGCAGATCAATAACAGAATGACCGGCGTAAATTCGAGTTTGTAACTGAAATCCTACACCACTAGGAAGTTGTTACAATTCCATTCCTAACCGATCATAAAGCATGAAACAACTGGATAACAAATTTTGGTCCATCAGCTCTGAATCTTTGCCCCAACCGCTCCACGTCTTTTGCCAAATCAGCTCCGAATCTTTGCCCCAACAGCTCCACGATATCTGCCACTTGTTCCTACGGAGGAAGAGTAAACTTTGTTTTCCCCAGCCGCTCTACAGCCTTCCATT
>LPNX010038919.1:417489-453700 GCA_001517045.1 Pseudotsuga menziesii | reverse complement strand
GCTGGAGGTGGATTGCTTCGGCAAGATACTCGTCTAAATTAAGTACAGGAACTGACTGGGACTCGGGACTCAAAGAATTTACTTTTAATAGGAAACCAAAGATAACATCACCTATACGACAATCGTCATCTAGACCTAACACCTGACAAACCAAAGACATTACCAATTGCGCCTCAGTCCTAAAAACGTGCAAGGGGTAAGGTAAGGAAAGGTCGTCCAGGGACCGACCTTCCTTCAGGATACTTGATAGGAATCGAGAGCGAGCGTCAATTGGGCAACTTCGGAAAAACTCAGCAAGGACAGCTTCATTTACAGACTCACGGTTTCCAGGGTAACTTTTGGGCAAACTAAGATTTTCTCTTACTACTGAAGCATCAATTTTACACAATATCCTAGATGCGGACTGACTCACAATGACCCTCTGAGAGGGAGAATAATTTACCGTGCACCATTTGGCAAATTCAGGGAAGTGGAGGGTTTGCTCCAGGGCGAAAAAGTATAAAAAGGACTTGCACACATTTAGAACATCATTTCCCTGCAAGAAATAAGACCATAACCTTTCTTTGCTGCCAGACACACTTCCTGTAGACAGGAAAGGGTCGCAGACACCTCTGTGTCTATCTACCAAGAATTCTTCCCTTTCGTCCGGGACCCGACCAGAAACAGAAGCTTCGCTCTGTTGGTCCATTTCTCAATTTATAATAATAATTGGGCGAAGAATTTACAGGATCAAGGTCCTACCTGGCTCACTATGAGGGCGCGTGTTCGGAGTGCGTCGGGTACTGACAACTGGAAGCGCCCAAATCGACAGGTCCTTTTCGCCGGGTCCCGAGCAATAAAATAATCGCAGAAGAGGTCAATTCTGCCTTTATAGGACCGCCCCGACTAGACACGTGGGAAGCATTTATTTCCGCAACCACTACTTATCTCTAATAGCCGTGCATCTTTCTCCTCCGGGCTCATTTCCGACCTTTGATCTCTTCTGTGCAAATTTCTGGCCTTCGGATCGTACACCATGTGTCCTTTTCCGTCGGGAATCTTGGCGCTAAGCCCCGTGTAAGCTTCCATTCCGGGGTCGCTCGTGACCGTCGATGTGACGTATTTCCACCCCTCACCGTTGGATTAAATGCCACGTCCCACATTCCGCTGAGCCGTCTGACCTTAACTACCGTGCAACTTTGGGCTCCGAAAACATCTACAACCGTCGATCTGATCTTCCTTTACGGGCGGGCCATTGGATCATGTGGCGCCCACTCAATTCCGCTGGGATCCTTCTCTTTATCCATCGGGCCATTTAGATCAGCGGAATTACTCCCCGCCATTGATGCGATCTGCCTTCAGCTCCACACCATCGGATCAAGCACCATGTACCCGATTCCGCCGGGCAATCCAGGATTATACTCTGCGCTTGTTCCTCCTCCGGAATTCTTTCCGGCCATTGATGGGATCGCCCAGCGCTTGTCAACCGTCCGATCATGTGACACGTACCACATTCCGCTGGGCGATGTGAGTTTATCCGGTGCGCAAGTTTCCATCCCGGAATCACTGTTAGCTGTTGATCTATTACCCTCTGATCTCCAACCGTTGGATCGAGCAGCAAATAATGAGTTCCGCTGGATGGCCCAAAGGTTATCCCGCGTGCATGTTCATCCCCCGGAAATCAAAATGGCCGTCGATCCACGCTGTCTTTAATCCTCGGCCGTCGGATTAACCTCCACGTATCCCTTCCGCTGGAAGCTCTGGTGCTTATCCGCCGTGCAGGTTCCGGCTGCGGAATCAATCCCAGCCGCCGATGTGATCTGATTTCGTCCCTCCACCGTCGGATCGAGAGGGACATATGTGATTCGGCCAGCTCCCATTTCTTTAACTAACTGGCACTTTCTCCCTGCGGATTTGTTATGAACCACAGATTGCCCCTGGATCAATTTGTAACCCTTGATTTGCACAGGCGGCTAAAGGCCCGAACTTCTACTATCCTCCTCGCATGTCTTGAAAGGCGGAGGGGGTATCAGCCATGGATTGGATCCTTCTTTCGATCACAGCCTAGGATTTTGCTAACTTGGATGCTCTTTAGACCATCACGTCACTTTTGTACTATAATCTTTAAACCAAAGTATTTAAACAACACAATTTTACCTCCCCTTGGTCTTATATCTCTTTTGTTAAATACAGGTGTTAACACATGGGAGGCCTAGCCTACCACCATGTCAGAAGGTATAAACACTTACATCCACTGGCATGGTAGGACACACCTACTACCATTCGGGGAAAGGCTCTGCACTTACATCTTACCATGGGAATCCTAGCTTGCCACCATGTCAGAAAGGCACTGTACTTACATCCGGCCATGGGAGGCCTAGCATGCCACCATGTAGGAAAGGCACAACACTTATATTTGACCATGGGAGGCCCAGCCTGCCACCATGTCAGAAGGGATCAACACTTACATCCGACCATGGGAGTCCTAGCCTGCCACCATGTCGGAAGGGATCAACACTTACATCCGACCATGGGAGGCCCATCCTGCCACCATGTCGGAAGGGCTTAGCACTTACATCTGACCATGGGAGGCCCAACCTTCCACCATGGCAGAAGGGCTCTCAGACTCATCACTTCCCCTTGGAAGGAACCTCGATCTGAAGTACACACTAGAGCTTCACTGCTCCTCTCTGCATCATACAAAAATGCAAGTCAGATCAATCAAATCAAATAATATCTTTCACAAGAAACATACTACGTCACAAATAGCCAAGCAAGTGGCAACATATTTTTCCTCGGCTGTACTCAGTGCCACACATGACTGCTTCCTACTAAACTAAGAGATCACACCTGATCCCATACTGAAGTAGCACCCCGAAGTGCTCTTCCTATCAATGACACTGCTAGCCCAATATGAATCCACATAACCCTCCATGTTAATTTTTTGATTCACCTCGTATTTGAGCCCATAGTCAAATGTACCCTTCAGGTACCTCAAAATATGCTTTGCAGCAATCAGGTGAACATGTCTCAATGTGTTCACAGCAAAGCAAATATCTAGTCTCGTATTCATGAGGTACATCAAGGACCTAATCATCTGATGATACGTCGTGGCATCAATCGTCTCTAATGAAGCATCACTCAATAGCTTTAGGTTCGATGCCATAGGTATGGTCATGGCCTTGCAGTCTATCATCCCAAACCTCTTTAGGATCTCTACTGCATACTTCCCTTGTCCCAAGGAGATTCCATCCGCACTCTGCCACACCTCCATGCCTAGAAAGTAGTGCATCATACCAAAGTCCTTCATCTTGAACTCGGCAACAAGTATCCTTCTTGCAACTTTAATGAGTTCCTATTTTCCTGTTAGGAACAGGTCATCGACATATAACAGGAGCATCACTAGTCTTCCGCCTTCAACCTTGAAGCAAAGGTTAGAATCTGCTCTACTCTTAGTAGAGCCTAGAGCCATCAGTAATCTGTCCATCCTGTCGTACCATGTCGAACCTTAGGATCTTCTATAGTCACTCCCTCTGAAGCAGAGCATCATTCTCCCTCTTCCTTTCATACTCTATGTATTGAAACATTAAGTATTGGAGTAACAAGTAGCTTCCTCAGCTACTAATATTCTATGTATCCATCTAGGGTCACTGGATACCAAGATCCTCTATCCTGAACCTTCTGAAAATTTATTCTCACACCCATTTGTGGGCTTCAACCTTGTAGCAAAGGTTAATATCTTCATCACTCTAGGTGATCTCCAAGCTCCTCATGTATGTGTTATCCCATGGGTTCCTTCTGAGCTCGTACAAGGCCTTCTTTAATTTTAACACATGAGTCTTCTTGTCATGTGTCTCAAATCCCAGTGGCTAAAAATGTATCTTCGTAGTCTATGTCTTCTTTTGGTAAGAAGCCTCATTCTACAAATCTTTCCTTGTATCCCATGATGTTGTCATCTACTGCATGTTGGATCTTGTAGATCCACTTGGAGGTCACAACAGACTTTCCTTCTGGTCTCGGGACCACATCCCAGACATCATTCTTCTTCAACTGGTGCTTTCCTTCCCTTTCTTCTTGGCTACTTCTTCATAGCTAGAAGGCTCTGTATCAATGATGTCTCTCAATAGTGTCACATAACTGTATTGTGTTTGATTCCTCTTTCTTTCTTTGAAAGTATTGTCATATTATTCTTCATTTTGGATTATTTCTCGTGCCCAAGGTGTTCTTCATCTCTTGAGGTGGATCTACCATTCTCTTCATGTTCTTTTGAAGCTATTTCTTTTTCCATGGTGGCTTTGACCCGAGAAGCTTTAGGTTCCTCTTCATGTATGCTTATTGGAGTGAATATTTAACTGTCATCACTTGTTCTTCGAAACAAGTCTCATCCTTCTTTTCTTGTAGGTGATTGTACATGATCTTTCCTACAAGTCAAATGTACCAGTTGTATGGTTAGAAAAATTTCATAAGGCATATTCATAATGGAAAATTCCTATGCATAAAGATATAATCATGCAACTATTTTAGCCAATACAACATTCATCCATATCTCACATAAACTTTCTAGATGCCTTCCATCTCTACCATGACATCATTGAGATTGTGCACTATTCCAATATGCCAGCAAAGAGGTTTCATTCTAGATAAGTAGCAATGGAGTGTTGTATAGCACCATGGGATACTTACCCACCACATGCATATTAGTAGTATACTATCATTAATGTAGACATTCTATCATGCATAATACATTTAACAACTAAAAAATGTCATATAAACAACTAGATATATAGGAAAAGACAATTCAAATACTTATCTTTATTTGTTTCATGGGTAGACTCCTTCTTGAGCCTTCAGCTTCATCATCTTCTTCATTGATAACATCATCATTTCTTATCCAAATGCTAAGATGGATAAGAGGTTCTTCAAGAATTGAGTCCTTCATATTTCTCATCGCTTGAGGGATCTTCTTTGAATCGTGAGAGCTTGATATTCAGTTGATCTCATCTTTTGTTCTCTTATTATGAGTTGAGATTATTCTTGTGTGCACTCTTCCAAGAGTCTATTGAAGGTAATCACTTCCTTCTGGAACACATTCCTCGAATGA
Organism: Pseudotsuga menziesii; assembly: GCA_001517045.1. Lineage (NCBI taxonomy): Eukaryota > Viridiplantae > Streptophyta > Pinopsida > Pinales > Pinaceae > Pseudotsuga > Pseudotsuga menziesii. The sequence goes on along the minus strand of LPNX010038919.1, from coordinate 448,620 downwards.
ATTAATCCCATGATCCTGGGAGGCCATTCAAGGTGGTTATAACAATATCTTATTCTTCTTCGATTGCTTCGTCATAGAATCGAACACTTCCTTTTTAGTGTCTTCGAGGATGACACACGAGGGATGAGATGATCTTTAATAGAATTTACAATGATTCTCTTGGCTCTAGCCTTAGCCTCATCTCCCTTTGGCTCTTAGAACTTTCTTACTGGAATAATGATCCAAGGATCATGGAGGTCCTATACTGCCATACTCTAAAGTTGTCCATACTCTAAAGTTGTCCAATTTCTTCAATGATCATGGAGGTCCTATACTGCCATACTCTAAAGTTGTCAACTTCACCAAGGTTGTCATCAAGCTGGTGTGATTAGTCATTTTGAAATGAGAACCTCAAATGTAAATAGAAAAAGATTAGATCTTACTGATTTGAGGTGTCCGGCCTGGTTTCGGAGCTGGCTGATCTAGGGTTTGTGAGAGAAACCCTAATTTTCAAAAATTAGAATAATTCAGATCTGATTGGATAGAAATATGCACCTCCTCAAGGTGAGCTGAGCAACATACTCATTTTCCCAAAACTGTGATCAGAATTGCAAAATATCTTATGCCCTAGTTTTCTTCAATTCCTTCTCCAGAATTTCCTGATATTGTTTCTGCGGTCTCTCAGAAATTAATGCTCCTATGTGTCTGAAACTTCTCTCTGAGGTAGCCTTGTATGTCCTCTTTCCAACACCATAGGTTTTAACAGAATTGGTTTCACCAATTGGGGCTTATGATAGTTTTCTCGAGGTGACGTATTTTAGGACTGTTTAGCATAGCGAACTTTTATGGACTTCCACATGTCACTGTTTCACCTTCGGGGTCTGAAAATTTTACCATAGAAAGTACATTCTGTTCCCTATCTAGAAAATCTTGCGAAATTTCATTTGAACCATCGTATCCTGATATATAGCAATTCTCCCTAGGTGTCTTGTTTAGGGATGAATCATGCGAGATGATGGAACCCTGATTTAGAGGAATCATATCTCCCATAATATAGCGAATATGAGGCTGAAAATTTTACATAGGGTACATCAAGAATTTATATTCGACATGTAAAATTTTCAGCTCCCGATCCTTCTCCAATCTCGAGATATATCGAATGCACCAAAATGACTAGTTCTAGTCTTTCAGGGTTTTTAAATTAGGGTTTGAATTTCTCGGAGTTCTTCCCAACCAAAAACTTCGATCTTGGTCTCTAAATTTCGATTTTGAGGAGGAGAGAAATCCTATGCTGGCCTCACTAAAAAATTAAACTTCTGTGAAAATCCCTAATTTCTCGCAGAAGTGACAGGTCAAAAACTGAAAATACTCGGAATAAGATTCTTCTTCGACAGAAAGTTGCACCCTTCAATGGAGAGTTAGCCTAGCCTCCTTTTGATGATGATATGTAGAGAGAGACCCAGAAGGTAAGAATCCCTAGCTTCTACAACTACACAATGTCTTCTTCTCAGGTTATCTCTGATACCATGTTAGATTTTTATCATTTAATCAATATGATCTAGGATCTTATTTGAGAGAATAACATGCACAACAATAATCAGAAGAGACAAGAGGCAAGAGACATGAAGAGTTTTCCTCGGGGAAACCATTAAGGAGAAAAACACGCAACTTCCTCATATATAGAATGAGCGCCAATAGGAAAAGTAAAACCCAAAAACACAAAGATGATCTCCAACAACTATTCTCTCTCTCACTTGTGCGAGCTCCTACTCTCTCACTCATGCGTTGCAGTTGAGTGAGTGTGTATGACAAATAAAGAGTCTCACTCTCTATTTATACTTGTTTTCCACTTGACAATTACTCTACAGGGCCGACCTCACTAGGAGAGTCTAATAACCCTAGCACAATTCAATTGTGGGAACTATTGCCCCGACTTACAACAGATGGTTAACCTCAAGTCAATTGTGGGGACTATTGCCCCGACTTACAACAGAGGGTTAACCTCAATGAATTTACATGAATTTATTATATTAATGACTCTCCCAATCAGAGGAACAAACATCTCCATCGGGGTATAATGACATACAATAAGAAATATACAAGTGAATACATTCTGAAGTTACAAATACATCAACAAATAGTAATCACAAAAAGATAGGTAGAGTTCCATTGGAAGGATTAATATTGGATACTAAGTTCTACAAATTAAATATATGGGATTATACATATGCATTTGGGCAATTATAGTCCTATTCTTGTTTTCACAACATTTCAACATAATTCCATAACAATGACAATACCACAAAATATCAAAATATTACTTATTGCATGAAGTTGAACTGACTAATTTTATTTAGTTCAATTACCTCTGTATACTACAATTTCTATGCTTGTACTTGTTGCAACTGCAACTATTTTCCCCGAAAAAATTTATTTTTAGGGTCCCCCCTTATTCTTTAGTGTTTAGACGGCTTAAGGATTTCCACGATTTTACCAAAGTTTGCCCGTGGCTAGTTGATTTTGAAAGATTTGAGTTTTTTCTGCTTATATCAGATGTGTAGTCAAAAAGTATGCTGAATGGGTACTCGTTGGATGTGGAATTTAATTCTGCATCCAACGAGCTCTCCCAATTGAAAATTGAGTAAAAACACAGGGAGATATGTCGAAAATACGAACAAAAAAGTAGTTTTTTTATGATACTTATCCCCAAATTTATATTAAAAATTTGTTTAAGAGGTGCTCCCTTTTTTAATTGTAAAGAATTTTGATTAGCTAATACATGATGACATGAAATTTGTATTATTTTTGGAAGGCCCATTTTAAATTGAAATTTCCTGTAATGTGAGATTTTCAATTACAATGTGCATAATTGTTTGGTGGACTCAGGAGCATTAGTTAATGTCATGCCACTTTTAGTTTGCAAGCAAATAAATGGTCAACCTAAACCAACTACAGGCCAAGTTATTCAATTAGACAGAACAACAGTGAAAGTGATAGGAGAAATGGAAGATGTCCTGATCCGTTTGTCCGCAGATGAGAGGGTATGTCAGTACATAGACATTGTTGTAGCAGATATCCTAGATGCTTATGGTTTGGTTTTGAGCCAGGATTGGTCAACAAAATTAGAAGGATATTTTGCATCAGATTGGTCACATATGTGGTTTCCCTATAAAGGATGTCAGAACCAAATAAAGGTGTTGAGAGAACCTCAAATGATGTATAATGTGACTCCGTTGGAATGCAAGAATGAACCAGTAAACTCTATGTTGGGAAACTATTTTCTTGAATTGGAACCATGAAATTACCAAGCCGAAGAAACCAACAGTATATTAGATATCTAGCCCGAACTCCTTCAGTTCTCATGGGCTGATAAGATTGATTGTAACATAGTAGATTTAGTTTCAGATGTAGTTAATAATTCAAGTTTAGTAGGAGTAGAAAGTTTTTGGATTCTTTATTTCGATGGTTCTAAAACGTTGGAAGGATCAGGAGCTGGTTGTGTCCTGATCAATCCATAAAAAAATAAATTTTTTCTTTCATGTAGATTAAAATTTGAACACACAAATAAAACATTTGAATATGAAGCATTAGTCCAGGGACTGAAAAAAAGCAACAGAATTAAAAGTAAAAAATCTAAAAGTGTATGGAGATTCTGAAATCGTCATTAAACAAATTTGGAACAAAATTCATTGCATATCACTGCATTTGAACGCTGACCAAAATGAAGTGTGGGATTTATTAATAAATTTTCATGCATTCAATATTTCTTCAATTCCTAGGGAAAAAAATGCAGCCACTGACTTGTTAGCTACATTAGCTGCAAGGTTGGTACCTACAAATAACAGATGTTCAATTGAATTGCTTTTCAGGCCTTCTGTTTGTAATGAACATAAAATAAGATTATAATTAAATAATTAAATAATTTACAGTTAGGTTAGTATGAAAGGAGGTGTCTCCTCATCATGAATGTCCAAGCCATATTTAAGGCCAAGACACCATTGTAATATTCATCATCTAATATATTATAACATTTATCATTCAAAATGATAGTCAGATTCTACTACTAACGGACCAACCGGATTCGGTTGCTCCATTTGGTATTAGAGCGGATTCGCTCCTGCACTCTGAGCTCGGACTCGGCTCATCAATTCCTACTTGAGCTTGGACTCGGCTCATCAATTGCTGATTTCTTCCGCTGCTCCATTTCACCCATATCTCTCTCCGCTCCAGTGCCTTCCCTTGCCATTATTTACACTTTGTGTAAATTTAGTTTTTAGGGTTTCCCTAGAATATAGGACATTGTCCAAAAATAAAAAATAAAGTTAAAAAAAAGAAAAAGAAGAAAAAACGTAAAAAAAAAAGAAAAAAAAAAGGTAAAGAATTGAAAAGAAAGAAGAAAGTTAAAAAGAAAAAAACAAAAGAAAGAAAAAAGAAGTAAAAAAAACAAAAGATAAAGTAAGACCAACACATGGTTTTGCTTTCCAACTTCAACCTAGGTTGCACCCTCCCTCATTCCACGTAGCCCTACAAACAAAAACAATATTAATAAAACAAATATTATTATAATAATATTAATATTATATATAATATTTTAAAACTTATTAATCCATGTTTTAATAAAATATTTAAATATAATATTTTTAGATTTATTATTTTATTTCAACACATAAATTAATTATAATACTTATTATTAATTCATTAATTATTTCAAAGACATTAGTTGTCTTTTATTCCTCCATAAGTCAAAATAAACTTCCAAATACACACATTTGCATAAAAAGACTGAGGCTATCAATGGAATTAAAAGACAAACTTGAGAAATTGGAGAAGGACATCAAGGCCCTCGTTGCCAACCAAGAAAAATTCAGAGAAGAAACAAAAAATAACAAGGCACTTAAGAAAGAAATCAAAGAAGATGTTGTTCTACTACTAGGAAGAAAACTTGATGACAGAGTAGACATCATGCATGAGAAACGAAAAGAATTAGATGATGAGATGTGTGTGATGACACAGAACATAAGCACCATGGCACAAAACTTGAGCATCATGACACCGAACCAGAATACCATGATAATGGAAATGTTACAAGAACTAAGGTCTAATACAAACCATATCAGTAACTCAGATATGTTGGACCACTATGTCAACAGAAATGAGAGTAACAAAATTGATCAAGACAATAAATAAGACAAGGAGACTAAATATCGTAGGGATGACCAAAATACCAATAATATATTTGATAAAGATAAGCTCGACCATGATCATAAGGAGAGTCAAGCCAGTATCATTGACAATAAGGATGATCCATACAATGACAAAAGATGGATCCTACAATATGCAAATGAATCCAAGTCAAAGGAATCAGATATCGTAGATTCATCTTGTACCTTAACTCTTCTACCACCCTGGAGAAACCTAAATGTAACACTATCAGGTGACTTCGAGTGTGAGAAGCCTCACGAAATGCCACTTCTCGAGATAAATCGTAAGGATAATAAAATGGAAACATTACATGATGACATCATGAGTATTGTGGGACAAGCGATCTCTAAAACAACGCTTGATATGGCCAGTCACCAAAATATTCCTCGTATTCATGTACATGGAAAGTGGGACAACAATAATAAACATAATGGGGTACAAATTCAAGTTACAAATGAAAGGAAAATGACAAACTACTGCGTAAAGACCAGGCACATACCTAATACAAGTTCTAAAAAAGACATAAATGAAGTAATGGCATTATTTCAACACAAAACGAGAATGAAAAGACAATAATCTAATCTTTGAGGACAAAGCTCCCTTAAAGGGAGTGGCAATGTAATGAACATAAAATAAGATTATAATTAAATAATTAAATAATTTATAGTTAGGTTAGTATTAAAGGAGGTGTCTCCTCATCATGAATGTCCAAGCCATATTTAAGGCCAAGACATCATTGTAATATTCATCATCTAATATATTATAACATTTATCCTTCAAAATGATAGTCAGATTCGACTACTAATGGACCAACCAGATTCGGTTGCTCCACTGTTCCAGAAAACATCACTAATATGAGGGTGTTTGATGATGATCATTAAATATTGGAATGTTTAATGAATAATGATACATTTAAGAGAGCCATAATAGATAACGAAGAACATCAAGCAGACCTATAGAACGGGAATTTCATCCCGAAAGGAGTCAGAACTTTGGGACACATGTTTGATTTAGACAACAAGTTCAGAAAGCCAACGAATGTCAAGAATCATAGCTCATCTTTACAATTCGAGCTGATAAATCTAGGAACAGAGGCTGAACCCAAATATGTGAACTTGGGGAAGTGTTGTTCACCTGGTGAGAGGAGTAAATTCATCAGTTTATTCAGACAATATAAAGATGTATTTGCTTGGAATTACAAAGACTTAAAAATGTATAACACCAAAATTATACAGCATGTGATTCCAATCAAAGTTAGAGTCAAACCTTATCAGTAGCCTCTAAGGAAGATGCATCCAAAACTAGAACCCCTAATTCAAAGTGAAGTGAAAAAGCTGCTAGATGCTAAAATCATATTTAAAGTCAGACATTCAAAATGGGTCTCTAACTTGGTACCAGTTCGGAAAAAGTCTAGAGAGATCAGACTTTCCTTAGATTTCATAAATCTTAATCGTGCATCAGATAAAGATAATTATCCTGTCCCACCCATGGAACAAATACTACAAATGGTCTCGGGTTCTGAACTGTTCTCCCTATTAGATGGATTCTCCAGTTATAATCAAGTATTAGTAGCAGAAGAGGACAGGCTCAAGACCACTTTCAGAACCAAGTGGGGGATTTTTACGTATAGGAGGATTCCCTTTGGACTCATTAATGCTAGAGCAACTTTCCAAAGGGCTATGGATATAGCTTTTCGTGGTTTGATTGGCCATAGTGTTGTGGTCTATTTAGATGTTGTTACAATATTTTCAAAGAAGAGGGAAGAGCATGCATTTCATTTGAAACAGATTTTTGAGTGTTGCAGGAAATATGGAATTTCGTTAAATCCTAAGAAATGTGTGTTCGCAGTCATAGAGGGAAATATATTGGGTCATGTTATTTCTAAAAAAGGGATCTCCATAGACCTAGAAAGGATTAAAGCCATAAAACAGATCCCTTTTCCCCATAATAAAAAAGGTATGCAATATTTTATGGGGACAATCAATTTCATGCAAAGGTTTGTGCCAAAATTTGCTCAAATCATCAAACCTTTGCAGCAAATGGTTAAGCAGAGTGTGCAGTTCAAATGGAATGATTCGGAGAAGAATGCATTCAACAAGATCAAGACATCCATTGCTCATGCACCATCACTCAAAAGTCCAAATTTTGAAAAGGATTTTATTCTGTACACTCTTTCTTTCGATGATTCATTAGCAGCAGTGCTTACGCAGAAACAGGATGGGGGAGATGAGTACCCATATCATTTATGAGCACTGGTTTGCAAGTGGCTGAATTGAACTATCCTGCAGTTGATAAACACACTTATGTAGTTTTTAAGGTGGTAAAGCAATCCAGGTCGTACATACTTAAGAACTGCACCAAAGTAATAGTCCCACACCCAGTGGTACGATCACTTTTTGTACAAAAGGAGTTGGGAGAAAGAAGAGGTAATTGGGTGATTGCTTTGCATGAATATGATCTTGAATTCAAGCAAACAACCATAGTTAAAGGACAAGGAATATGTAAACTAATGGCTAACGGTCACATCAATGAAGATAACAAATGGGATAATGAACCTGAATTACACATGGTGGATGTATGTCCTCTATTCACAGCTCCAGACTCCTGGTATAGGGATTTAGTCCATTATCTTCAAGAAGGATATTTTCTGGAGCATTGGAGTCCCAAGCAAAGAAGAGCATTACGTATGAAATCAGCCTTATATCAGATTATTAATGGAGTGCTGTTTAGAAAGAACTACGATGGAGTCTTTATTAGATTCTTGGAACATGAAGATGCAAAGAAAGTTGTAGAAGAATTACATAATGGACCCGCTGGAGGTCACTTTTCAGGAGACACGACACAAGATTCTCAGAGCTGGATATTACTGGCTGACATTGTTTAAAGATGCTCATGCTCATGTTAGAAAATGTGATACTTTCCAAAGGAGCGTTGGGAGGCAAGAAAAAGCAGCATGACCATTGAAACCAGTGATTATCTTTGAACCATTCGAGAAATGGGGAATTTACATTATCGGAGAAATAAATCCAAATTCTTCATTGCAGTAAGTACAGTCTGACGGCAACTGATTATTTCACCAGATGGGTAGAGGCCATTCCGTTATGAAAAGTAAACGAGGATGCAGTTATGGATTTCTTGCAGAATCACATTATGACCAGGTTTGGGGTTCCAATCCCTGGTTTTTGATAATGCTTCATATTTTTCATCTATTAAATTGACTGCATTTGCTAATGAAAAAGGAATTAAGCTACACTATTTTGCAAACTACTACCCGCAAGGAAATGGTTTGGCAGAATCCACAAATAAAAACCTGATTATAATTTTAAAGAAAATAGTTATAGAAAATCAAAGGAGCTGGCATCTAGCTTTTCCTAATGCACTCTGGGCTGATAGAGTCACACCCAAGAACTCCTTAGGTGTGTCACCCTACACTCTTGTCTTTGGGAAAGAAGCTATCTTACCTCCTAATATTATGTTGTCATCTTCCAGACTAGCTCAAGAATCTAGGGGTATTGATAATGAAGTTCTGCAAATCTAAATTTATAATCTGCTGAAGTTAGAGGAGTCCAGGTCCAAAGCCCGGGAAAGGTTTAAACATCAACAAGAAATGGTGAAGAGATGGTTTGACAAACACAAATCTGGAAAAAAGGAGTTTGAGGTAGGTGATTTGGTTCCTAAGTGGGATCACCCGCATGATGAGAAGGGAAAGCACACTAAATTCCAACAACTATGGATAGGCCCTTTTCAGATTGCAGCGAAGATAGGCCCCTCAACTTACAAATTGCGAGACTTACAAGGGTGGGAGGAGAACTGACCAGTAAATGGTTTAGTTCTCAAGCCTTATTTTTCTTAACGGTTTTGATTTTGTTTTTCTTGTACATAAGTAAATAGTTTGATTTGTTTTGTTTGCTTTAGATTAATTTCAGTTGTTTTACTTTTTCAAGTTTGATCACTTGTAGATTTTGGTTTGTTTATGTTTCAATAAATCAACACAACTTTTGGTTTTGGAATTCATCAGAGTTCTGGATAAACTGAAATCTTTGATCAAAGACTGCCCGTTATTTACACATACTCAATGTTTAAGGATTCTTCAAGACCAGCAGATTATCTGAATGGATTATGAACATATTGAAGTCCTGCTTAATCCCTGTAAAATAACTAAGGATAGAAAATTCTAGAATACTATTTTGAGGCTCCATTCATTTCACACTAAAGACTGTCCTAAGAGTGTAACAACAAAAAACCCATGGAAATGAAGCAGGGTAAACAGTGTATTATATTTAAATAATACCATGCCACAATCGAAATCCAAAAGGCTAACAAGAGTCAAAATATCCCAAGAAGCAAATATGTACCAAAACACATGTTGAACCACATCAGTGTGAATAAGATTGCCAAAGTTCTTCTCTTCCCGTGAGTTAAAATCAAAATATCTCTCACACAAAAGGACATTATGGATAGAGGGGCCTGAATTAAAACTCAAAAGGCAAGAAATTAGGGAGGACTCAAAAGGACAAAAGTCCAGAAGCACCAAAAGAGTGCAAATTGGCATGGGAATGAGGAACAAATAGATATATATATTTACCATATGTTACAATCCCATGGTGTCTAAGTTGGAAGCTACCCAAAGGAAGAGGTAAAATAAAACTCATATCTTCGGCTTCAGAAGAGTTATCAAGACTTTGAAATCCTGGTTCCCCTTTCTTTAAATTTGGACTATCATTAATGTTTAAAGTTCATAAATATTGCATTCTAGAAATCCAGATATCTTGAAGAAATCTAATAAAGTGATCTCACTGAAACATTCTGCTGTCAAAGGATAAGTTGTTCAGAGATTTGTGTCCGCCAGGTAGTCACCAATTGTTGCAGCTGCAACTATTTTCCTCGAAATTTTTTATTTTTAGGGTCCCCCCTTATTATTTAGTGTTTAGACGGCTTAAGGATTTCCACGATTTTACCAAAGTTTGCCCGTGGCTGGTTGATTTTGAAAGATTTGAGTTTTTGTCTGCTTATATCGGATGTGTAGTTGACTATATTTCCAATGCATCAGAAACACAGTTGAATACCTCCCCAATATGCCTATCGGAAGCCTTCCAAAGTTGTATCCGATGTATCAGATGTCGTTTCGTCTATTGTACCGGAGGTGGTTTGCCGATCTTCCGGAAGCCTAGTCTAGAGCGGTTCCAATGAGCCGGGTCTCCTTTTGCCTATCTTTCTCTGATATATGATTAAGTTGGTGAAGTGATCTCGCCGTATCAGCTGCGTATATGGAAATGAGCTGAAGGTTTTAGTGGTTTCGCCGGCCGACGTTGTGGGGGCATAGTGCCAAATCTTTTCGCGACTTCACGTTGCTCCCGTCGATACCAAGATAGGTTAGTGTTTCCTTCTGCCGATGTATTTTCATCCAAGGTCCTGGGTATGAAGAGTGAATTTGATCCGATACTACGGGTTTTCACAGGAGTATGACTTCGGCGATGGGTTAATTTTTCTTTCCCGCCACATTATTCGACTACTCCCACTGTCGGGCTTATAAAACCATAACGCTTGTATGAGGTGTCATTATCCCCGTGAAAGTTATCTAGTTGAGTCCGCACAGCTGTCGATTCGCCTGTACGAATCTTTCGCCAGCAGAGGTTGTTGCATGTCTAAGTCACTCGCCACATTGTCTCCAGGTAGGATTCGCTAAAATTTTTATATGCCCATTATTATCATTTGTTTAGACTGCATGTAATTGACAGGGTTAGGTATTTATTTCCTGCGGGGGTTTTCTTTTTTGAGTAGCGATGGTTTTTTCTTTGGTTAAGGTTCCAACCTATCTAGTTGTGAACGCCTTTTCATCCGGCAGGTTATTTTTCTCACTGACTCTCTGTGCGGCCATGAGTGCTCCATTAACATTTGTTTGGGAAGTAAGGGCAGGGTGCAGATGAGCGTTTCACCGTCTACACCGCCCCTTTCATTCTTGCATCATTTTAAAACCTAGGCTGCGCGACCATGTCTTAAGTGATGGTGTGTTTCCGTGGGATGTAGGAGGGAAGCATTGATGATCAGGGGTTTTGGGGGTTTTTAGCGGTCTGCAGTTTTAGGATTTGTTCTTTTTCCTCAGTCAAGTTTTTTACCCAAATAAGCAAGGTGGTTGTAAAGATCTAGAGTTTTCCCTAACAGAGGTTTTCGCAGGCTAGGGAAGATAGGTTTTGTCGGTTTCTTGTTGTTGCTTCTCATATTAAAAGCCTATTTATTTGATAAAAGAAGTTATTCAGCATGCATATTGATGGGGTGGTAATATTCTGGTTGTTTTTATTACTGTTTTCAATACATAGCTTGCTAGGAGTAAGTAGACTAAAATCATGTTGCATGATTGTTACATGCTAATTATCAACATAGTAATATGCCACGAAAGCAGGAGAAGAAAGCCCAAGCAGCTGAAGAGGAACCAAAAGTAGAGATAATAACCAAAGTTGAGGTTATTTATGAAGATACTAAAGCCACTACTGGAGTTGAGCCGAAGTATAAATGGGGACAAGTATACATAATGATTTCAAACCAGAGCGTTCCAGAAGCTGGGTTTGAAGATATGCCTATATATGCCAATATTGAGAGATCAACCATTATTAAAGGGTCTACCAGACCTGAACTTTTCCCATGTTCAGAGGTGATAGGGTGGATTCTGCCTAGGGCAGATACAACAAGGATGATACTGGCCAACACTGAGAGGCAGGGTTATGCTGCATATAGCCAAGCCTATGTGTCTATGGCTTATAATTTACCAACACCACAAACCTATTTGACTAAAAGTTGGTTGAAGGAGCTCAATCTAGATATGGTGGAAACGGATAAAAAGATGATGATCCTAGGTAAAAAATTCCATATGAGGTCTTCTGGAGAGTATGAAACATCAACCCTCCACACTCCACACAGGTTCATTTCTTTGATGCTAAACAGAATTTTCGGGAGGGAAAATGGAAAAAGCTTTAAAATAGGTTGGGTAATAATGATGTTTTTTGTTGCCACCCAAGGTACGATCTTTAATTAGGAAAATATAGTGTCCAACAGCCTGTCAGCTTGTATAAGTGCAACATTGGGAGGAGTGTCCCAGAAGAAGACAAAATTTTATATGAGTTCAATATTGATTGATTGCATTTTGTGTACTTAGCCATTCCCAGCATTGAAGTGCCCATGGGATAAAGAGCGGGCCCCGGTGTATGCTTCCTATAAATTATTCTAGTCTCACAAATATTATAGCCATTAAAAGGATATTTGTGAGAATTTCATTATGCCATTATATACATTGATTTTCTTGGTCAAATGTAATTGTATGTCAGAGGAAGCTTTGGAAGTTGTGCAAAACAATAGAAATTATTATTTGATAGAAGAGGGTTTATATTTAAGAATGTATGGTGGTTCAAGGGCTCCTTCCCTTCTACCGAGGTATGCTACAGACTATGTGATCCATAAAGAGGCTATGAGACAGTTGTACATTGATGGAGTGGGAAACTTCCTTTTTGAGCAGAAGAAGGCAGTATATCCTGCAGTCCCCTTTTTCATAGGAAGTTACAAATTTTCCAAGGTAAAAACTGTAGCGGAGTTTGTTAAGGAGTTAGAGTATTTTCACTTCGGTGAAATGAATTTCCATAGGAATGACTCTGAGGATAAAGTTATTGATTATTGCATAGCAGCTGGAGTGCATTTCGAGTATACAAATTTCTGCTATAAAGATGAAGAGATCTTCTGAAATGTTAAAAACATGACATCTTTGAGGAAAAGATTCAAACAAAAGATAACTATTGCGGGTGCAAAGGGCAAAGCTGCTGATAAACTCAAAAGGCAGGAAGAAGCTCACATGTTAGCAAAAGAAGCAGAAAACTGGCTGCGAGCTGAAGAAGAAGAAAAGAAAAAGACAGCTGAAAAGGCGGTAAAGAAGATAGAAGAAGAAAATAAAAGAAAGGAGGAAGAAGAAATACAGAGAAGGTAGAAAGAAAACGAAGGATTAAGATTAGAAGATGCTAATAAGGAAAAAGAGCAAGCAGAAAAGGCACTTGAGGAATTGAGAGAAGAGACACAAGAAGAACAAGACCCTACTGATCAAGGATAGACTCAGTCCGATGCTGATACATTTGAACCTGTTGTTCCATTTAGTAGTCATTAGAGGAAATTTCAACTCAAAATGGGCCTCCTAAGGAAAATTAATAAAATAATATTTATTAATTTTGGAGGAAGAAAAGAAAAAACTACTTTTTTCGTATTTTTGACATATCTCCTTGTGGTTTTACTCAAATTTTGATCAAGAGAGCTCGTTGGATGCAGAATTAAATTCCACATCCAATGAGTACCCACTTGACATACTTTTAATGGGTCCCTCTACCCCAAAAACAAGAAATACCTGAAAAAATGTGATGATGACATCATCATCACGTTTTTTCAAGTATTTCTTTTTTTGGGGGTAGCGGAGCCAGTCAAAAGTATGCCAAGTGGGTACTTGTTAGATGTGGAATTTAATTTCGCATCCAACAAGCTCTCCCGATCAAAGTTTGAGTAAAAACACAGAGATATATATCAAAAATATAAACAAAAAAGTAGTTTTTTTATGATACCTATCCCCAAATTTATATTAAAAATTGTTTAAGAGGTGCTCCCTTTTTGAATTTTAAAGAATTTTTAATGGGTAATACATCATGACATGGAATTTGTATTATTTTTGGAATGCCCATTTTAAATTGAAATTTCCTCTAATGACAACAAGAGAAAATCCTCTGACAGTATCTAGAATTGAACTAATTCCTTTTATTCCCACAGAAGGAGAAGAAGTGCCCAATTTAAACACTATTTACTATGACAAGGTAAAAAAGAGGATTGCTAAAAGAACAAAGAAAAAGGTGAACACTGAAGGTAAACCAGGAGTGATGGTGACTGATAAGATAGTGGTTCACGGTACCAACAAAGATCCACGATTAATGGAAAAAGCTGGGGTAGCCCTATCCTTAGCCACTGAAGATAATGTGGATAGAATAATGACGGATCTCGAGTAGTCCTAGAAGAAGGTCGTACAACTAAAAGAGGCCTTAAAAAAGAAGAGAAGTGAAAGTCAGAACTTGAAGAGAAAATATGAAGATATAATTAGTGAAGTTGAACTATCCAAGGCAGAGTGTCAGACTCTACAGGTAGATAAATATGCTTTGGTGCTATCTGCAGGCAATATAGAAAAAGAATCCCAGGCCACCTTGGTAGATTTTGGGAAACTACAACAAGGATATCGGGTTTTGGAAACAGAAAGAGATAATCTGAGGCTATCAGTTGAAGAGTTGAATAAGGAAAAGGGGAAGTTAGAAAATAAAGTGACAGAATTGGAAGTACAAAGAACCACTGCAAAAGGGAAAGACAAGCTGTATGAAACTCAGATAGTAGTCTTGGAAGATAAAAAGAATTCACTAGAAGTTTCATTGAAGACAGCTATGGAGTAGGAAGCTTATGTTGAACCTTTAAAGAAGCATTCTCTTACGGTCAGGAATACGATTCATCAAATGTAGCTTCAGATGGTGGAGGAGAGGTTTAAGGTTTAATAGATAGAAATAAGATTGGAGGAAATTATAAATACAACTTCCTATTTCTTGGATAGGATGCAGAATATCTTAGAAACTCTACTGGGAAGAATGACATGGGTAGAAAGAAGTAAGGATCCTCCCGTAGATGTACCTCCCAAAGACTCGGAGACGATAAAGCTAGAGTATGAGCTGATTGATTTTGCTAGCAAAGCAGCAGAAGAGATAGTAAAGACAGTGAGGAAGACAAAGAATGCTTGTGTAGAATTCTGCAGAAGAGTCCTCCTAACTTACAACTGGTTTCATGCCAGAGCATGAAATATTTTTGAAGCAATTACAGGAACGATGCAACAAAGTCGAATATGCCATTTATCTAGTGAAGAGATTATATGAAGAGGTGCTTAAAACTAAAATAGCACATGCGACAGTTAGCAGTCACTTATTGGAAGACCAGCTTCGCCTAATTCTGGCCAAAGTGGCGGGTATAAAAGCTCAAGCTGCTAAGCATGAAATTACTATCATATTTTTAGAACCTTATGGTTTTGAAAACATAGCAGCAGATGCCAATGCATGGAAGAAATTTATGAATGAGCAAGTTGAGCCATCTTAGTTGGACTATTTAGAACATTTTGATTAAGGATGTAATATATTGTATTTTGAGTCCATAAGCTAAAGGACAAAATTTTGTAAAGGAAAGGTTAGGGGAAGCCAAAAATGCAACGAGGGAAACTCAAGAGTTTTTTCTTTTTGTATAAATATAGGCAAGCTTTATGTATTGAAGGACCTTTTTCAGACTATCTTTGTGCAATGTTATTGTAAGAAGAACTATTTCGTCTTATAATAAAGAGTTTATATTTTCGGCTGGAGAAAGCACTGTGGGGTTTCAAATGCTTGACATGGACTGGTTGAATGTGAACTACTTCTTTTTCAGCTTGTTTCTGTGAACTGCGAGATCGTCCTAACTTATGAATTCTTTCATGTTATGAATATACTCCGATTTATTTATGTGAAATTTCCACAATCATATCTGAGTAATGAATGTTTTAATTGGAAATGAGCTATCTATTTGTTTATCTGTCTATTTATATTCATGTATTCAGAAATATTAATGCTATCCGTAGTATTCTAAATTCATGTCATACAATACATTACTCATTATTAATTACATTATTTCTCCCTAGGGATAGGTTAGATAATCTTAGTTAGTATTTCTTTGTTTATGATTTAGAAGCGAAAGAGGTAAGATGAGAGGTAAGAACCTGCACATCACATTGTGACACTCTTTGTTATCTCTATCAACTGCATTTAGTTAGGAAGTTGCATATCATACCTAAACATAAAACTAAAAAATAAAATTGAACTGTGGACCGAGCCGCAACCGGTAAAATAAGATTTAACCGTTACTTGACCTACAGTAGTCGGATCGTAAACCGGACGGATTCCCCATACCAAACAATAACGAGCTAATTGGGAATGCTTATTGGGGAGAATCGCTACTATTGTTACCTACAATTTTCTAGGCCTCAACAGTACTACATATTACCTGGATTAACCTGCATGATTCCTTGAACAAGTTTAACTATGTTTCTTTTTCTTTATGTATATAAACATTTAAATTGTTTTCTATGCATTCTATAACTCATAATATAGAGGAAAATTTACATGCTTTTCCTGTGTAATTCATAAATTTTTTTGAGAATAAAAACATTGAAATAATCACAACTATAGGTATCTCTAGGGATTTAAATAAACATGCACATGTATATTGGCAGGAAAATTCTACCCCAAAAAGGAGCATGGAAAAATTCATAGAAGTACTTATCTAATGTGTACCAAGAACTTGCCTGCAATTGCTCTAGTTAACTTCAAAACCCAGTACATACCTATTCCATTTACCATGGTAGCTTCCTTTTCCTTCACAACATTCTATTCGTAAAATATCTTGCAAATGTAATGACTATTTGTTACATCATTTTAATAAGCTACTTAATAGCATAAAAAAACACCAAACTTAATGTGCACAAAGTAAACTTATGTAAGTGGTTGCAAGGTTCCTCTTCCATGAATCCAGTTGGGAAAACCTTGAACCACCCAACCATAGACACAAATGGGAACAAAAAATTTATGTTGCTTTGTGTCACCCCTGAGCGAGATCATAGTCTCTCTATGGTATATGTAGAACAATTGTAACTTCACACTTCCAATCTCTTAGTACCTTCATCCTACAAGTTTTAGCAGGCATCCGATTTATCTGGATTGGATTATCCTCTTTGTAAGCCATCCCCAAGAAATCATAACCAGTCTATCCTATGTGATCTTGGAGTGTCTCCTCTTCTACTCCCTCCTCTCTTTCTCTCTGAAGAGAAGGTGAAATGTATCCCAGCTGTCCCACCCCCCTCTCTTCGTTTTCTTTTTATTATTTTATTATTTCAATGTTCATTGATATATTTAGAATGCATTCTTTGGTCCAATGAGGTTGAGGCACCTATGAGTAGTTACTTAGGATGGGGGATGCATTTTTCCCTTTTTCCTCCTTCCATCTCCTTATATTATGTATAATGTTTTTTTTTTATATTTATTATTATCGTACCAATGTATTTTTGGTTCACCTACCCCTATAGAGACTACTTCTTTTGGGTTTTTCCCATCTAGTTTAGTGGAAGAGTTATTAACTAAATATACATATTGATTACAAGCTTACCTTGGTCATGGTGTCCATCTTGTCCAACACACACAGAGAACCAATTAATTATTTGGGGTTGAAAATATTGGGATATTACATCCCCCCCCCCTTGAAATAACACTGTCCTTAGTGTAATCACTTGCATAAACTCTTTGAATTTGACTTTATTCTGCCTCCTTCCACTCCTTCCACATATGCATTTTTGTCACATTCATCATGCCAATGATGGTTAATCACAACACTTATTCAAATATTTTGTACTTTTACTTGCATTATTCATATCTTGGGGACAAAAGAATTCACTTGTTATAGTTTCCAATAACAAGTTATGTAGTAGCTTGTTATCATAGGATTCTTTGGATGATTGCATCTCATCCTATTATTTCTACCATCCAACAACAAATTATTATAGATTATTTGATTCTCATGCCTACTTAGATGTATTTAACATGTTATGCACATCACACATGCATATTTTGGACATAAATGCCTAAGCATTCCACCTTGCCATTGCCACTGTGGGAAAAAATCTCATATTTCAACATTTTGTTTATAATTCCAATTCTAAATTTCACATTTAAGTCATGAAACATTTACTCACATTTGCACATTTTGAACAATATATAGTCCAAGCCAGCATAAATAAGTTATACCCAAGTTACCACACATTCATACCATTCCAATTTTTCAATTTATAACTTTAATCATGGTATAATAAAATATAAGTCAAACCAAACACGTACATGGTGTATGGCTATTTACCTCCTTTAACACGATTTCTTCTCGGGGGTGATTTTGAATGCATGAGTAGAATGCCTTCAATTTCCTCTCGGAGATTCTTCCACATATGATGTTTATAAGGTGTGCATGCCATACTCAACATGAGGAAGTACCCTTCTCTATTATACAATCCCTTGGGCATAACACTCACCTCATTGTCTAGGTTTGGGTCCCCATTTCTTGCCCCACACAACACCAAGAAGGTACTCCTTTCTATAGGTGTTATTTAGTGTGTGCATTATAATAAAACCCAACTTAAATGTAGATTCAACTAGATTGGGGTCCACATTACCCACCCCACACAACACCAGGAAGGTACTCCCTTCTTTAGCTACTATTTAGTGTGTGCGTAGAAATATCACCCAACCCCTAATCATATTTAAGCTAAGGAACTTCACGTCTAAATTCTATCCAAAGGACTTACAACTAGGGCATCCCCCAAGGTTTGCTTAGAGGATCTTAGCTTATAAGAACATCAAAGGTCCTGCATCATCAATTCCTTATGTCACTTTTATTATTATTATTATTAGGTTCATTTGTTAGGGAGTGTGCCTCCCCCATCCTCCTACTTGTGGTAGTAGGCGAGAGTTTTGTGAATTTATTATTCTTTTAACTTGTACTTTTTCATTTCTTTATTGTATTCTCTTTGCAACTTTGTTTTTTATATAAAAACCAAAATATGAGGTCTTTTCCTCATTCCTTTGCCCTTTTTGCAAGACCCTAACCTTCATTGTGAACTTAATGTCATTTCCATCACCAGGTATTTGATCTACATTTCCTTTAAAGATAATAAACATATTTTCCAAATCATATGAATGATCATAATGATTTACTCACAATTGTTTCAAGCTAGTAATCCTTTTAGCTTCCTTTTAATTATTGTCAGTCACATGCATGTTCTTCATGTTCTGTCATCACTTATACATTAGTAAATTGTCCAAGATTTAATTGTAATTAACCTTGATAGAAATCAAATTCTTCAGTTTTTTTACAAACGAGGCAAGGAAAGTTACAATTCGGCAGGCTTTAAAATAATAAACATAATTTACCCTATGTAGGAAGAAATTTTGAGTGCAATTTAATTCCACATGTGCACATCCTTTTCATTCATATTTGGATTTAAAAGTTAAATGCATAATACACTTTTCTAGAATGTATTTTCCCAAACTTGTTTCTAAATGTTAAGTTTTCTTAATTTGCTTAGATGATATATTAAAACAAATTGTGACTAGAAGATCACTTAAAGAACAACAAGCACATAAACATAAGAACACAAGAACACACAAATTTTCTTCGGGGAATCCACAAGGGAGAAAACCCCGCAAAAATTCCTCAGTATAGAACTCAACCAAAGTAGTGTAAAACCCAAACAACTGCTTCTCTCTTATTTTTGGCACACTAATCTTTCTCCCTCTTGAAAAAAAACTTGAGTGAGTGAGTACAAATGAAGGGGAGTGCCTCCCTATTTATATTCTTAAGTTGAATTGACCTCTAACCTAATAGGGACGACTTGTCTAGAAAGACACCAAAATAACATTTATTATATTAACACTTGGGTACTATTTAACCAACTTACATTCATAGGTTTACATTAAATCTTTCAATAACTCTTAGAAGACCAAAATCATCTTCCGAAGGAGGAACATATTCAATACATCTTGGAATATCTTCCAAATTTACAATACTTTAACACTCCCTCTTAACTAGGAAGGTATTCAACCACAGTAGCAATTGCTACGGCAACTGTACAACTGACTAGTGAGTCTCTATATTTCATAGGAAGTGTTGGAGCATCATCATTCATCTTCATCATCGATCTCAGCTAGATCATCTTCTGCAATCTTCAGTATGTGAATACTGAATCATATTTTGTACGTACTCGAGCATCTTCTATCATCTTCTAAATTATCTTTTGTAGTATCAGTATGTGAATACTGAATCATATTCTGGTTCATCTTCTTATAGCATCAATATGTGGACACTGAATAATCATCTATCACGTCAGTATATGAATACTGTATCATCTTCTTATAGCATAAGTATGTGGATACTGGATCATCATCTATCACGTCAGTATATGAATACTGAATCATCTTCTACCATACTAGCACATGGATTCTAAATCAACTTTTTCCAACATCAAAATGTGAATACTGAGACATCATCTCCAACATCAGTATATAGATACTGAAGTATCAACACCAATATCATTAGCATGTTAGTTCTAAAATAAAAATAATCTAATGCTAGATCATCATCTGTGTTACCATCATAGAGATGTTGGAACATCAACATCATCATCAGTATAGGAATATTGAAACAAACTCATCAACAATCATCAATGTAACAACACTAGAACTAACTCAACAATAATCAGTATAACAATACTGAAACTATCATCTCAACAATCATCAGTATAACAGTATTGTAACTATCTCAATAATCAACTCAAAAATCATCAATATTGAAGCAAACATCTCAACAATCATCAGTATAACAATATTGAAGCAATAATCTCAACAATCATTAAAACATCTCATCAAACTTCTCAACAATCATCAGTATTATAATACTGAAGCAATCATATCAACAATCAACAGTATAGCAATACTGAAGATACATATTGCCCTCTAACTATCTTGAAGAAACATCACGGTGAATTATTTGGTAGATCCATCTGAGAATTTTGTCTAACTTACTAACCCTTTCGAGCCAAGCAAGCCTAGTTAGATAGATGGATATACCTGGGGAAAAAACAATTCTTGTATGGATTACTAACCCTTACGGGCCAACCAATCCTAGCTAGACATACTAATCCCCCTAGGATCAATAGGACTCATTTGACTTACTAACCCTATAGGGCCAAACAAGACTAGCCATAATTACCCTCCTCTAGACTGAGCTACTCACCACTACATCCATCATTCATCTACTGTCAGTCCCTCTTTTGAGAGAGATCCTTTCGGACTACACCAAGCTTGTCTCAAAAGTATTCAAACGTTACACAAGCCAGAGACTTAGTTAACAAATCTTCCACTTTTTCCTCTGTAGGAATATATTTCAGGTTTACATCTCCTTTCTGAACCATATCCTAGATGAAATGATATTTGATTTCAATGTGCTTTGTCTTATCATGAAAAAAATATTTTCTATCATCTTAATACAACTCTGATTATCAAAAAGTATATCAGTAGCATCTATCTTTTCATCAAATAGTCCTTCTAACATCTTTCGAATCCATACTGATTGACTACATGTTGGACATGCTGCAATGTATTCAACCTCTACTGTGCTAAGTGCAATACTGGTCTGATTTCTACTGAACCAAGAGATCATGCCTAATTCTATATTAAAACAACATCCTGAGGTGCTTTTTCTATCTTTGGAACTTCCGCCCTAATTTGAATCTATATATCCATGTAATTTGATCTCGCCACTAGATGCATATCTAAGCCCGTAATCTAAAGCTCCCTTTAAATACCTCATTACATTTTTTTCTCCAATAAGGTGAACGTGTTTAGGATTCACCATATACTGACTTAGAGTGTTTACAACAAAACACATATCTGGTCTTGTATTGGTTAAGTACATCATAGAACCAATAATCTGTCGATATAAGATAGCATCAAGTACTGCTTCTGAAGCATCATCATTTAATAACTTCAGACTTGTTGTCATCGGAGTAGTCCTAGCCTCGCAATATATCATTCCAAATATTTTTAGGATTTCTAATGCATATTTTCCTTGGTTTAAGAAAAACGCATCTAGATACTGCCATACCTCAAGACCTAGAAGGTCATAATGCATCATTCCAAGGTATTTCATATTGAAATCTGCAGCAAGCTTCTTCTTACATTCGATGATGGGATTATCTTCTCCTCTTAGGAACATATCATCTACATATAGTAAAGTATCATCATCTTATCATCCTCAATCTTATAGTAGAGGTTGGATTCTTCTTTACTTTTGGTAAATCCTAATCTCATTAGAAATCCATCGATTCTTCCATACCATGCTCTGGGTGCTTGCTTTAACCCATACAATGCCTTCTTTAGTCTACATACATGATTTTTTTTATCATTAGTATTGAACCCTTGCGGTTGTTTGATATATACTTATTCTTCAATCAAGCCATTTACAAAGGTTGTCTTCACATCCATTTGATGTAGCTTCCACTTCATATTGGATGCCAAGGAAAGGATGGTTCTAATTGAGGTGTACCTAGCTACTTGTGCAAAGGTCTCATCATAGTCGATTCCCTCTTTTTGAGAGAATCCTCAAGCTACAAATACTGGCTTTTACTTTTTTATACTACCATCTACTGAGTTTTTTTTTGAAGATCCATTTCGAGGATACCATTGATTTGTATTTCGGTGTTGGTACTACTTTCCACACATCATTCTTTATGATGGATTGGTAATCCTCGACCATTTCATCATCCCAATCCTTTTGTGTTATTGCTTCTTCAAAGCATGTTGGTTCTTTATCAACTAGGTCACACATCAAAGCCATATAACTAGGGTATGACTTTGGCTTCTTTCTTTCTTGGATGGTTCCTTCTGGGGCACCATGTCTTTTTGCTTCTTCAATTACTTCATGATCCTAGGCATTTTTTCTCTTTCGAGAAATGATTTCACTGGGTAATTCTTCAGGTAACTTGGTTCTGTCATATCATGATCCTCAAGCATCTGAAATTCTTCTTCGTTTCTAACTATTTTAGGACTTTCAGTAACTTTAGGATTTTCATGCTCCTCTTCATCTTCCTTATCTTTCTTTGAATTCCTGAAGGTTGTATCTTCATCAAATGTGACATCTCTGCTAAGTTCAATTTGAAGGTATCCTGGGATATCGATTTGATAAGCTTTTGATTGCTCACTATATCCTATGAACAATCCCTTCTTTCCTGAATGATCTAACTTTGTTCTTTTCTCCTTGGGAATGTGTATGTATACATGACAACCAAATATCTTTAGGTGAATTACTTCAGGGTTTTCTTCGGAAAACATTTCTTCTGGAGTTTTGTTCCTAAGGGCACTGTGGGAGATTCTATTATGTACATATATTGATGTTCTAGATGCTTCATCCCACATGTACATCGGTAGATATTGATCATGTATCATAGCCTTCACAGCTTCCATGATAGATCTATTCTTTCTTTCTGCCACATCATTTTGTTGTGGATTATAGGGAATGGTGAACTCCCTCTTAATCCCAGCTTCCTTGCAGTATTCATTGAAGTCATTTGATGTGAACTCTCCTCCATTATCTGAACTCAATATCTTTAATTTATTTTCATAGAGGTTTTCTATTAGGGCCTTAAATTCCTTAAACCTTTCAAACAATTCATCCTTCTTTTTCAAAAAGTATATCCAAGTCTTGCAGGTGTAGTCATCAATAAAGGAAGCATAGTAAACATACCCTCTTAATGAAGTAGTTTGCATTGGCCTGCATATGTCTGAGTGGATAATATCTAAGATCCCTTTTTCTTTACTGTCACTGTCTAGATAAGGATTCTTAGTATTCTTTCCTTGTTCACATTCTTTGGACACTCCTTCATGTTCTATCTGAATTTATGGTAGACTAGTCACAACCTTGCTTACAATTGGTAGAGATTTGTACTGAATATGAGCAATACTTCTATGCCATAGCTCACATGGGTTTACGGTACGGGTTGTGAATGTTGAATCTGCATGTCCCTTCAATTTGTAGATTCCTCCTTCTTCAATTACAATTTCTACTACATCATCTATGGTTTTACCTTTTTTCCACCTGAGAAATTTTCCATCCAAAAAAGAAACTCTAAATCCTTTCTTGTCTAAGGCTAAAATGGAAATAAGATTATTCTTTAGTCCTGGGACACACATGACGTCTTTCATCTTCATAGGCTTTCTAGAGTCCAACTTATAGGATGCTTCTCCTATTCCTTTGATATGGTATTGGGCATCATCTCCAAGCATTACTTTGTGTGGAGATTCCTTTTATAAAAGGCATGAGAGTGAGTCCTTGTAACCTATCATGTGCTTGGAGGAACCACTATCTACTAGCCAGGTGTCATTTCCCGGTGAGACTGATCCTGTTAGTGTAGAAATCAATACATATTCTTTACTAGAGTCTTTATCCTTTTTTGCTTCTTCTTCAACTTCTTGATCACTATCTTCAGTAGAATGGGCCTTAAATATTTTAATCTTTTTTAATCTTTTTTCTTTCATGGGAAAATTGATGGCAATGTGTCCCAACTTGTGGCAAGTGAAGCATTCAAAATTTGAGAAGCCTCTCTTGGGCCTCTTAAACCCTTGAGTCTTATGAGGATGGTTGTGACTCTTCCTTTTGCCTTTGGTATGAGTTTTCAAGGCTTGATCCTAATTTTCATTTAGCATTTCTTCTCTAGATGCTATCCTTTCTTCTTCTTGAACACATTCTTCCCATAACTTTCGAAATTTGGCTAGTTTCCTTCTTGAACATATTCCTCGGATAAAGGCTTCCCAATCTCTTGGAAGACCACTTAAGGTTATCATCACAACTTCTGCTTCTTCAACCATATCATCAGTGGCTTCTAACTAATCCTTGATTTGAACTACTCTTGTAAATTAAGACTGCATGGTCTCTGACTTTTGAGTTCTTACAATTTTGAGTTGATTCCTTAGGGTCATCTTCCTATTAATGTTTCTTCCTTCAAATAAGCCAGATAGAGCATCCAACATTTCTTTTGGATTCTCCCTTGAGGATACTTGAGGAATCAAGTTCTCTTTAATGGTTTCAGCTATGATCCTTTTAGATATGATCATATCCTTCTTATACTTGGACTTGGCTTCATCTTCTTCTAGTTCTTTCACTTCGTCCTTTACAAATCTATCTATATCATCATCTTATAGGATGAGCATGATCCTATACTTAGATACTCTGAAGTTTTTATCACCTTCAAGATTTTCATCTAGCTTGGTATTCTTTGTCATCTTTAATAGACTAAGAAATTTAAATGCAATAAGGAGGAATAGTACTTACTTGAAGAAAACAACTTCTGACTGACCTCCTTCTAGATGACCTAGGGTTTGATGCATAAGCCACAATTTTTTAGTTGTGATCATTGATAAATATGAGTGATGGAGAATATGCACCTCCCTAGGGCGAGGTATATTGTATCTTTCTTTTTCCGAGATTGATGATGGAGTCTTAGGAAAACTGAAGCCCTAGTTTGTCCCGACAATAGAAACTAGTACAAAATTGAAACTTATTGGAATCCGGTTTTGTCTTCACATAAATATGCGCTCTTCGGGGGTGAGTTGAGAGAGCCCTATTTTTTGGTTGATCTGTCGAGGGAGTTTTTCGGAGTAACAGACCCTAACTATGCAGTTCTTCCTTCCAGGCTGGCTTTGATACCATGTTAAGTTTTCTTAATTTGCTTAGATGATATGTTAAAAAAATTGTCACTAGAAGATCATTGAATGAACAACAAGCACAGAAACATAATAACAAAAGAACACAAATATTTTCCTTGGGGAAACCACAAGGGAGAAAACCCCTCAAAACTTCCTCAGTATATAACTCAACCAGAGCAGTGTAAAACCTAAACAACTGCTTCTCTCTTCTTTATGGCGCACTAATATTTCTCTCTCTTGAAAAACATCTTGAGTGAGTGAGTACAAATGAAGAGGAGCACCTCCCTATTTATATTCTTCATTTGACTTGAACTCTAACCTAACAAGGCCGAACTGTCTAACTGATTGGGCTGACTTGTCTAGAAAGACACCAAAAATAACATTTATTATATTGACACTTGGGTACTATTGACTCGACTTACATTCAAAGGTTTACATTGACTCTTTCAATGACTCTTACAAGACCAAACTCATCTCCTGAAGGAGGAACATATTCAATCCATCTTTGAATATCTACCGAAGTTACAATACTTTAACACTAAACACTTTCATCATAATAATTGTAAAACTAAAGAACAAAATCAGAAGTTGATCCATGACATACCAGGGTATGCAATTTCCTTCTATTGTTATTGATCATGCTTGGTCCTCCATATCCTCATAATATGTAATTTATTATAAACAATAATATCATTACATTAACCATTTCCATGTTTTCATAATAATTATCATGATATAGTCATTTCATTAATTCAATATCTAATTCACAATGTCTTTGCATTTCAACATTTATTTTGATTTATCTCAACATAGTGCATGCCAATTTTATTAGTTTATAGGGGGTTATGTCCACACACACACGCACACACATGATTATCAAAAATTGATTTCTTAACCTTTATTGTTGGAATTTTATTCTCATTCTTAAAGGTTTATTTCCATGAATCATTAGAAGCTATGCATCCTGGTTGATCTTACAGAGACCTTACCATAGATATGATGATATTTCATCTTGTAAGTTCTTTAGTATAAACTTCAAACAAAATATGTTATTTGACACTTCCATCTATCCATTTTCCTTTAGTCCTCAACAATTTACAGGTCAGATGAAAATTTTCAAGGGTATCATTATTTGTTTTATCAATTAGTACTATCTTTTCATGTGGCATATAAAAATGTGTGTTCTATATACTCTCTTCCTTATAGGTTCATTAAATATATACATACCCAAAAATGTATAATGTGGAACCTTACCCTTTTACTATGATTTTACTTACCCCATCAAGCCTTTAGTGTGATTACTTCATTATAGTTTTATTACTTTGAATGTATTCCTTCTTGCTTTTGATTTTGACACGAACATGGTAGGTTAATGCTTTACTCCTTAATTGTTGATAAGTTAAAACTTTTTCTTCTCCACGTTGCAATTGATTAATGCATCATATTTATCCCTATAAACATATTTTATGGTTTTCTTCCATTCAAAGACTTTGAGTAATAACAATAGGGATGATTAATCTATGGCTACCTAATTTGTTTCTAATGTTATGATTGCCATTGATGGTATAGTTCCCCAAATAATATATTCATGTAAGTTTATGTTGTTTAATTTTTATAGAATAAACTAAATGCATTAACGTGTCCAACCATTTCCACATAGAAAAATTAAATGCAAAACCTTGTAACTTGGCCCTTAAAGTAGTGTTCAATATTACCATAGTCAAAACTATCCTTGGAAGGATACTTAGGTTATTATTTTAGAGTAATCCTATACATATTATGTACTAATTAAACAAAGCAATCTATATTCAAATTTCACTTTCTTGAAAACAACTTAGACTCTTAACCTTACAACCTTCATCCCATTTCATTATCCAGTCAAGCATGTAATAAAATCTAATGACATATTCATTCAACCATATCAAAAAGCAACATCAACAAGGTTTTTTGCAAACCTTATTCAAGTCATATAATGGAGCATCCAACTTCTTGTCCCAAGGATGATGAGGATCAAAATAAATAAAAAATAACCTTTGAATATTCAACCTTATTTTTCTTTTCGATGCAATCTTTTTGAACACAACGATTAAAGATTCAAATGCAACAGTTAAAATTGTTCTTCCCCTTTAAGCAAATTGCATAAAGATTCAAATACTTTTCCTTTTCACAATCTTCAGGGATAATGAAATATATGTTCATTAAACAAGTTTCAAGATTGTTTCTTCCATGAAAAGTATTCTTTAACAATTTCATTGAACGATGAAGAAAATAGAGAAATATACCTCATGCCAAATTCTTGTCAAGGATGCATTCTAAAATGTTTCATGAGATTCTTCAGCCAATTCTTGCTAAAAAAAGGCCCACTTTTTTCCTAAGAATATCTCAAGAACATGAAAGTTTAAAAGTAATTGGAAGGAAGCCAAGATTGTGAAGGAACCTGTAATGCCTTCCAGCCAAAGTTATATGACAATTATGAATTAATAGAAAGTTTCAAGATCATTGTTGCAAGACAAATGAATCAATATATGACCAGATACGAGATTTTTTGTGTTATTTAGGACGAATACTTCAAAATAGATTGTGTAGACATATGTTCTATAACATATGATTGAGATAATTCGACAAGTTTCACAAGAACTTCTCTATCTTCCTCTATAAAGTTGGCACATTGTTCCATGGCTTGAGTTAGGGTAGTGTGAACTTGCAATTCCCGTTCACAGACTATTGAAGAAAATATTTGGCCTTACCCCCCCTTCAGATTGAAGACATTGATTAAAACCTTGTGTGAAATAAAACATTGTTCTGCAACTGCTCAAGAGAACGTTTAAGATCAACCAATCTTATGTAGCTTATATAGGTGGTGAATCGACATATTTTGATACATATTGTTGTTGATAATTGTTTGTGACAGGGGGGTTGAATGACCATTAGAAATTTTGAGTCTTTTAACCTTCTCCTTGATAGGGGGAATACATATCTATAGTTTGAAGTTAGGTTCCAAGTTTTAAAGCGTTGTTGTGAGCCTATGAAAAAATGGGAATAAAGTATGTATCCTTGTTCCTTAATTTTGAATTTGAAGATAGAGTGAAAGTCAAAAGTTTCCAGAACCATCAATTGGGTAGAACACATGTGAGTCTCCTTGTTTTATTGAATTTTTTTGGTAATCTTTAAACCATCTTTTCATGGTTCTAGGTACGGTTTTTGTGATCAACATAAGTCATTTAAGATTCTAGTTGATATGATATGTGGTAAGATTGAAACCACCTCTTGGTTAGTGGTCATCCTGAAATCACCTCTTGGTTAGTGGTCATTCTAAAACTACCTCTTCATAGCTTTTGAGCTCTTGATAGTTTATGGTAAACTTAAAACCATGTAATTTAGTAGAAGTCATCATCTTCTGTTGGTTTGTGTCATGGAGTTTTTGAGCCATTAGTAGCTGACTTTATTGAGTTTTCTACTCTCTAACTTTTCATGACACATAGTTGATTGTTTAAGTAGTGGTGGATTTTCAGGAAAGAACAAACTTATGATTAAGGGGGGGTGTTGAAAACTCCAATCTCAGTTTGTTAGTTTACCTAATTGCTATACAATTACATGACAAGTATGGTATTTTGTATTATGTATATATATATATATATATATATATATATATATATATATGTTTATGTACATATTGATTAATGAAAAATATAGAGTGAGCATTTTCCATCATTTTTTATTTTCTCTATATTTTCTTGATGTGCTCAATATTTCTTTAATGGTTTAAAAATCACTATAGAATTTACAACATTGCTGGTGGTGTATGTGGTGGAGTTTCTAAGCATTTTTCATATCGTGTTATGGTTTGAGGCTTATTATAGTGTTAAGATTTTGACATATTTGAAAAATTATTACTGTTATTTTTAGGTAAAAATCTAGATAACGTGTCTAGTAATTTTTTATATTTACTAGCATTTAATATCCATGGATTTTATGCTTTTGGGTGAATAAATTACACAATTACGTTGTTAAGGAGAACCTTTTTTCAGTTGAATTTTAATGTGGTTTACATTAAATTTGAATCTTGTATCCCTGTTTTATTTGATGATGTTGGTCTTTGGTTGAGTTTAAATGTATATTTTATTGGTTGTCCATGACCTCCATTCATTAGCATCATTGCAAGACCTAAATATGATATATGAAGCTTATTTTTTCAAACATGTCAAATTTGAATGAACTTTTACTTTATTAGTTTTACATGTTTTTTTCTTCAAGATCGTATGTGTAAAGTTGAAGATGTTTGTTTTTCTCAAGTGTTCCGTGAGCGAAATGGTAATGGAAATTCATGTTTCTCTTCTCATTCTATCGTATCATTTTTTTAAAATCGTAACATCTTAAAAGTGTATGAATAGGACTAACATAGTTATTTGAAGTTTCACAGTGAATTTCTTTAATAATTTCCTTCAAATCTGATATCATGTGTTCCCTGACAAAAAAATGAACTTTACATTGTCCAGCGTTGTAACTCATTGTTCATTTTTTTCTAGTGAGATGAGTATATTTTACATCCTTTCTGGGGTGGCCTTTTGGGATTCTATAAGATGCATAAATTTTGTCTTTGGTGGAGTAGTATATTGGAATGTTGCAGCTAGATTGGTAAATAGCAATGCATGTTTGTATATTGGCACTGAATAGATATGCCAATATTAATGGTTTTTCCTAATAAAGGAATTAAGATATTATTAACTATGAACTTTGAATGAAGCTACTACAATTGTAGGTGAATCCAGGAGCCAGTTTATGGTTGACTATTAATTCGGTAGTCATTATACTTTTAAAAGAAAGATGCATAATTATTGTTTTTGTTGGAGTAATCCCTTGGAATATTGTAGTTATATTGGATAATAGTAATGCATGATTTTGTATATTGGTGTTGAAGAGAAACACTAATATTAGTGGTTGATATCTAATAAAGGAATTAGTTTAAGATTTGGTGTGAGCTATGAAGTTGATGCAGTTCTTCGCGAAGCTAGTTTATGAGTTGACATTGCAATTTTTAAAATTGTATTTTTGTTCAAGTTGAACAATTGTGTATGTATGGGGGTTAGGGTTTAATTGTGAGAGAAACCAAATTTACTCATGCTATTTATGGTTTTAATCTAGTCCTATATTTCCTTCATATAACACCATTATTTTTATTTATAAATTATTATACAATCACAATGAGTTTCATAGGAGTATAGATCATTGACCTCAATCCATATTGATTTGACACTATAAGAGACAAAAGTCAATAGCCAATTAATTTGTTAATGATTTTCAATAAACATTAGAAATTAGTGACAATACAATGTTTAATGGGCTTTACAATTGTATTCCAACATGTGAATTTAGGGATGATGATTTGACGTCCTTAATTTAGATCACTTATAGTATGTGTGATGGGTGCTCGCATGAATATGGTAGCCAAAACTATTGAAATATGAGCATGCAAGCAGTAGAAATCAAAAGCGCACATGCACTCCCAACACCACTCATGTGCTTTTGGTCTAATAATTTCCGAACCTCCACTAAAGAATCCATGTTAGCACAAAGGCAC
>LPNX010038919.1:369733-417334 GCA_001517045.1 Pseudotsuga menziesii | reverse complement strand
ACTTTTAAAAATGCACCCATAGTTTTATTACATAAATAAACAAAATCAATATTTTGGCCATAACTTTTGATCCTAAACTCAAATTTTGATGCTCCTTATATTGTTGTAAAGGTAATTATGAGACCTAAAACATTGTTGTTATATGTTTTTCATGATTAATCACCCTTTGTTTCCTATTTAAAATAAATAAATATATGAATCTTTTGTCATTTTCCTCTCTCAAGCATAGTTAAGAGAGAGAGAGAGAGAGAGAGAGAGAGAGATGGATGGAGGGAGGAATGAAAAGGAAGAGGGAGGAAAGAAGAGGAAGAGGGAAAGAGGGATGGATAGAGAGTGGGGGATAAAGAGTGTGTATGTGTGTGTGTGAGAGAGAGAGAGAGAGGGGAGGGGTAGGTGAATGAGGTAGGGAAGGAGAGAGAGTGAAAGATAGATATATAGGGAGCGAGGGATGGCGGGTGGGGGGAGAATAAGAAAGGGAGGTAAGGAGAGGGAAAGAGAGATTTAGAGGGAGGATGAGACATAAAGTGAGGGATGGAGAGAGAATGAGGGGAAATTAAGGGATGGTGAGAGCTAGATCAAGTTAGGGAGGGAGGAAAGGAGAGATATGGAAAAAATAAACAAATAGTGGTGTTACAAAGAATATATCCTATGACTTGGGGTGGACCACAACATACAGGATGATACCTGAAATAAACCCATTTCCAATCATGCTAAATATACAAGAAAAACTAACACTAAGGGACAAAGGTGCGTACCTTATTCCGGACGTTCAATGTAGATCCCTGTTGAGCTTTCAATCAAACTTGTACCTACACATTTCCCTCAACAACAACAAGATATACAAGCATGATATATATAAATAATTAGAATCTAATCTAGCATGTTATATTCACATACATAACCAAAGTAATTACATCCATGGATAAAAATATTTATAATTACAAATGCAATGGACGAGAAATGGATATTTCTATTAATATGAATAGAGATAAAGATGAGAAACTCTGTTGGCACCTCATCAAAATCAAGAAACTGAGTCCCTCCACTTGAGCCTCGACCACTTCAACCCTCCATAAGCCCACAAAGATCAAGGAAAGCTTGGGAAATAATGCTAATGGCTGCTTCAAGGATGAAGGGATGTAGACTCAAGTACATAGGAATGGGACACAATTTCGCTATAGTATATTTGGTATCCAAAGTTCTCCTCCTCTAATTCTTCATAATAGATCAATAGACCTTCAATAGGAGGTGAAGGGTTGAAGTGGAGCATTTCTCGGCATATGGAAGGACAAGAGACAAGTCCTTCATTACTTGGTGGGGGAAAACTCCTTTTTTTTAGCACATTTCTTGATGTACACGGGTGACAGTGGTGCAAGTTGCGTATACACTGGTTGTAAAATTGTGACCAGCGTATACATATAAAAATGTATTTTAAGGGATTCCAGTAGAGCATCTGTGTCATAGTGAGAAAAAAAGGGGTAAAATGAGTCTACATAAGGACATGGATAAGCCATCAAAGCATGATGTATCAGGTCTGGAAAATCATGCTATAATAGATTCCCCCTAATGTGTGAGGTTATAGGGGTACACGATGAGTGAAATACATTATAATATCCCTAGAAGTGGAGTAATGAGTACCAAGGTGGAAGAAACCAACCACTCATCAGTACAAATCAATGATAGATCTCTACACATGACTGCAAAGATATAACAGTCCCAGTTACATAAGAGTACAATGGCCATTAATAGGAATAATAGACATATGTCATGAGTGGTCATAGCCATATACAATATACAGTGAAGTAAGGTCTTCATAATGAATGAAGACATCAAATGGTATACTAGAATCTAGTCATGAGAGCTAAAATCTCATAGATACTAGCATTATCTAGGAGGTAACATATATGGAATGCAACCAAGCTCGAAGGTATTCGACACAAATCATCGCTAATACATGTCCCATCATGTGAATAAAGGTGTCGCAGTCAAACATGATGGACCATCATATGATTACCAGTCATTGATGTATACCTTTAATAGATGTGAGACATCCCACCGATAATGATAATGGCAATCAAGGTATAGAGTGCAAACAAACATTTGTGAATAGATGTGTTGAGATCGAACACTTGAGAGAATCCATCGATCAGGGGACATTAATGTATTCCAAAATCCTTTGATGGAGAGAGAACCTGCCACTGATGACTACAAATATCAAGGAACTCAATGGACTCTAGATACCTATTCCAAAATAGATGTTTTGAATTCGATGGAATGGAATACGCTGGAAGGAGGGAATTAAGGAATCCCCCATTAACTAACATGAGGTACACAACAACGCTGGATAATTTGGAAGAACATGAAAAATATGTGTACAAACCAGTAAAAAATATATCGAGAATAGCCGACATGAAGAGACAAGATAACTGAGGAATGACCAACTCAAGATAAAACTTCCTTCGAACAAGAGCATAAGGAAAATGAAAACTCATAGGAAACATAAACTCAAATTTCATACTGGGACAACTCCATGGCACATGAGGGATCAACAGAGGTTCCATAGGGACTGGAAGCATAACCAGCCGGTGGAGAAAGCTTAGAATAATGAGTATAGATCCTAAGGTCATACTAGTAACCCAACCAATGGATGAATGTATAGTGCTATGTTCAGAGGCGACATGACATGACAACTTCCAATAGAAAGTAGTATAATTTCCCATCGATCTTTTTATGTTTTATGATTTTTTGTTCTTTTTCATATTTCTAAATCTTGAAAATTAATAAAATTGCTTATAGTACACTAAGGAGGAAACAATTGTTGCATTCAAGCAAACTAGTTCCAAGCAGTGGAACATACCTATGCTCAATGTAAGGAATGATATGTAGGATAAGGACACTCGGGGGGGGTGTTTCCTTTGGGTAAGGGACAATAAAGCTTCAAAATATATATGGGAGGCTCTTCTTGGATAGGATTGAGGCAAGATCGGGCTATATGGATTATAAACTGAAGCAGGAAGCCGACTTAAAGCTCAATATGACAAGCGAACGTAAGAAAATGTAGTTACAACTTGATACAAATGGGAGTCCCAATATGATATGGATAACATAAATTTCAAGAAAGAACATGAATATCTTTACTCAAAGACATGGTGAGACTACAAGGGATTCCCAGAACTAAAGGAGGGCACTCAACATGGGCACCAAATGGCAAAACATGATCTAACTAGGGTACCCATGATAAGGAAACCCCTACCACTTACGTAATGCCACTTCTAGTAGCAGTATGAAGGCTTTGTGTCATCACAAAGTGGGTCCGTACCTATGGT
The DNA here is from genome assembly GCA_001517045.1 of Pseudotsuga menziesii. Lineage (NCBI taxonomy): Eukaryota > Viridiplantae > Streptophyta > Pinopsida > Pinales > Pinaceae > Pseudotsuga > Pseudotsuga menziesii. The sequence continues at coordinate 414,008 of LPNX010038919.1, read as the reverse complement.
TAAGGTGATATGGTCATAGGATCCATGTATAAAAATGATCCTATCCTATATCATAGTTTAGTAATATACCTTCCATAGGCATGAACGAGTCAAAGTCTCGGTGAAAGTGCATCACAAGAGGTTCCTACACAAGAAAATTTGTCCAAATAGCTGAAAATGGTTAATAATAAGTCTAAACTATAGGCAAGGTGGGTAATTTTTTTTTGATAAATAGTAAAAAATGTGGAAATTGAACCCAAGTGATAGAACAATTACACTCACAAAATTGCTAATCAAACATGAAAAATTCACACAAAAGGAGACTAAAAATTGGAGCATAACTTAATCCTGTATTGAATTAGTGTAAATTATCCAACCATATGAAGTAATGGGCTGCTAAAATATATAATTACATGATATATTCGAAAGCATAAGGATGCTATTCGAATTGGTCAAAAAGCAGGCTTACTAAAACTAGTCAAATCCCCCATAGGTGCATAAAGCTCTTTCCAAATCTATGAAGTTGCTCACGAATTGGATAAATAAAGTGGGAAAGATAATAAGTGATGGAAAGGAAAATAATTCTTTCTTTTTTTTTGAGAAAAGGAAGGAGGATGATGTGGGAAAAAAACAAGGCAATTACACCTAGACTAGCTTTTCCCTTTTTCCTTAAAACTGCTGTAAAGCAAGGAAGCTTTCAGAAAAAGAAGAAATGCACTTTTAGGAACCAAGAATAAATGAAAAATTGCTAAAAAAATTTCCAGGATGATTCCAAAGTGCTCCATGACCCAATTTTATCATTTGTTGACTTCTAGGTGCATGTGGAAGCCAACTAGCATAATGCGGAATATAGGAATCTAGGAATAAGACAAAAATGATTAATTAATTTCAAATATGGGTAAATATGGGTTGATTATTCTAACACCCCCCATTAATCCTGAATTTATGAGTAAATATTAGAAAAATATAGGGCCTAGAAACAAAACTTAGTCACCCTTTACATACTGCTTGTCCACAAAACCAAGGAAAGAGGAAAAAACCTAGTGGGAAAAATCCTCCCTTAAACATGGATATGAAACACTTTTTTGGAAATATTGTCATCATTCATGCTTCACAACATGATCAGAAATCCCCAGTAGTGATTTGAGATTACTAAAGGTCTTCTCACAAAAAATTTGGTGAAGATATCTGCTACTTGCTCTAAAGATGCGCAGTAGAGTAGAGCAATGGTACCATCATGCACAAGCTCCCTGACATATATCAATGTGCTTGGTTCACTGTCTTTGAAATGGATCATTGCATATTCAAATGGTGCTTTTATTTTCACAATATATGACAATAGAAAACTCTAATTCGAAGCCACATTCTCCAAGTATCCCCTGCAACCATAAACATTGAGTAGCTGCATTCACAACTCCTCTGTACTCTGCCTCTGTAGATGAGAGTGCTATGGCACTTTGATTCTTACTTGACCAGCTGATTGGTCCTTCTGCAAGCATGAACACATATCCTAAAGTAGAATTTCTATCCATGTTGTCACCTTCCCAATCATTGTCAGTAAACCGAACTAAATCTAAGTTAGATTTTGCTTTATAGAAGATTCCATGAGTTCTTGTTCTTTGAACAAAGTTTAGGATCCTCTTGGATACTCTCCAATGGATCTCATGAGGCTGATACATGTATCTTGAAGCCACACTTACTACATAAGATAAGTCAGGTCGAGTATGTGTAAGATAAAGCAAACACCCAATCAACTGCCTATACAATGTATTATTTGCCATAGGAGAAGAACCTACTTCCTCAAGCTTAACTCTTGAAAGGAATGGAGTCTTGCTTGGATTGAAATATTTCATGCTAAACTTGATGAGAAAATATGAATCATACTTGGATTTATTAACTTTTATTCCATGTTGGGATTGAGCAATTTCGAGATCGAAGAATTGGCTCAACAATCCCAAATCTGCCATGGAAAAGATATGGTTCATTGCATGCATCCTTCAAGGAGGAAACATTACAGGAAATTTGGGGTCTAAAATGGGCCTTATAAGAAAACGTGCCAAAATAAGTTTTTGTGAGTTGGAATTCAAGAACCAATAGAATTTCAATAAAATAAGTCAACCATAATGGTTGAATTGACATATTTGTCATTAAAAAAAACTACTTTTTTTGTTCATATTTTCGACATATCTCATTGTGTTTTTACTCAAATTTCGATCGGGAGAGCTCGTTGGATGCGGAATTTGATTCTGCATCCAATGAGTACCCACACTGCATACTTTTGATGGACCCCGCTACCCTAAAAACAAGAAATACCTTTAAAAATGTGATGATGACATCATCATCACGTTTTTTCAGGTATTTCTTGTTTTTGGGGTAGCAAGGTCCGTCAAAAGTATGCAGTGTGGATACTCGTTGGATGCTGAATCAAATTCTGCATCCAACGAGCTCTCCTGATCGAAATTTGAGTAAAAACATAGGGAGATATGTTGAAAATACGAACACAAAAAGTAGTTTTTTTTCTTTCTTCCTCCAAAATTAATCAATATTATTTTATTATTTTAACTATTATTTTATTATTTTCCTTAGGAGGCCCATTTTAGACCCCAAAATTCCTCTAATGTGTTTTTCTTTGAAATTCATGTAATCAGTAGGTCATCCACATATAAAAAAAATCATTAAAGAACCATGAATCAGCTTCAAATACACATTTGTATCAGACTTGCATCGAACAAAACTCAGTGACAATAAAAGGCCATCAATCTTGGCATACCAAACCCTGGGGGCTTGCAAGAGCCCATACAATGACTTCTTTAACCTGCACACTAAAGATGGATTAGAAATAAACCCTTAAGGTTGCTGCATATAAATACCTTCATTAATATCTCCATTTAGAAAATCACACTTCACATCCATGTGATGTACTTCCCATTTCTTTGAAGCTGCAATGGCTAGAGCTAGCCTTATGGAGTCCATATTTGCCACTAGTGCAAAGGTATCATTGTAATAAATACCATGTACTTGTGAGTAGCCCTTGGATACCAATATTACCGTGTATTTCAAAGGTGAACCATCAATAGCAAAGTTAGTTTTGAATACCCACTTACACTATACTAGCTTCCTCCCTGGGGGAAGATCAACTAGTTCCCATGTGTTGTTCTTCTGGAGTGATCTGAATTGTTCTTTCATGGATGTTTTCCATCTTGGATCATCTGATGCATATTCATATGTATTAGGATATGATTCAACCATCAGATATAACTTCTCATAAAATATAGGATCTTTCACACAAAGGGCACTCTCAAATTGAGATCTAATCCTCCTAGTGTCACTAGGATTTCCAGCTAGTTCCCCAGTTGCATGAATGGTCCTTGCTGCCCATTTTGGTCTTGTAGGACTGTTAGGATATGCAATTAAATAATCATTATCAAACATATCAGAATAAAAAAACTCATTAGTCTCTTCACTTACAATCAGTGGCTGTGGTGGTGAAGAGGACTCTCCAACTTCAACTGTTGCTAAAGGCTCTTCTTCGAACTGAACACTTCTTTGAATGAAATATTTGTTTGTGCTCAATTTTATCATATTTTACCCTTTTGAATATTCATAATACCCAAAAAATAGGCACTCTTGGATTTGGGGTTTCAAATCCTCCCTCTTTTCAGTTGGAATTCTATCCTAAGCCTTTGAGCCAAAAATCCTGAAATGGGTCACATCTGGCTTGTGCCCACTCCAAGCTTAGAAAGGAGTAATACCATTAAGCTTCTTATGTGTAACACTATTCTAGATATAGGATGCACATTTTATAGCCTCGACCCAAAACTTTGGTGGAAAAGTCTTAGCCTCCATCATGCAAGTTTCCATCTCCTTCAATGATATGTTCTTTCTCACAGCAACACCATTTTGTTGTGGTGTGTAAGGAATAGAATGTTGCATCTAGATACCTACATCTTTGAAATACTGGATGAAATCAGACTTGAAATAATCACCACCACTATCAGATCTGAGTATCTTGAGTCTCCTCCTAGACTGGTTCTCAACCAAGGCTCGAAAGACCTTGAAGAGGTTAAAAAATTCAGACTTGTGCTTTAGGCCCAATAGACCCAACAATACCTAGAAAATTCATCTATGAAAGTGAGTGCATATTTGGTTTGAATCATGGAAATATGAGGAAATGGACCAAAAATGTCACTATGGATCAACTCAAGGGGTGCAGAGGTTCTCTCATGACTAGCTCTCACATACTTGTGCTCTAGGTGTTTTCCTAGGATACAACCTTGACAGACTCTTTTAGAAAACCTGATCTTTGGTAACCCTATGACCATATCTTTATCACTCAAATTAGAAAGATACTTATAGTTAATATGGCCAAATCTTTCATTCCAAAGCTTGCTTGCTTCATTAGCATGAGTAAGAAGAGTAGAGGGGTTTGAGTAGGGTAGAAAATGGGAAAACTTGTATGCCTTTGAAGTGTGATCAACAATACCTTTTGCTATGAATTTACCATTCAAAATATTTGTGATTTCAACTTCATTAAGGAAGAATATGAATTTCTCTGGAGACACAATGTGAGTCATTTGATACACTAACAAGAGATTAGAGGCAAGACCTAGAACATACAACACATTATTGAAATTACCATGGTCCAGATCAATCCTACCCTTCCCCAAACTGTCATTCAGAGAGTCATCTCCCAACACTATTGGTGGTCCTTTCGACATGTCAAGAGAGGATAATGTCTCCCTTGTCGAAACCATATGTCTAGAAGCTCCAGAATCAATGATGAATCTAGGTGAGCTTGAGGTTCCAACAACCAAGGCATGTACTCTCTCCTTGTCTTTTGAATTTGAACTTCCTTCCTTCTTCTTTGAGCAATCAGGAAGGGAGATGTTGTTCTTCTCCAGGAGATGGGTCAACATGTCAATTTTATTTTTCATACAAGAACTCTCAAGATGATAGCCCTTACTGTAGTAGGTGCACTTTCTCATTTCTCCTTTATTATTCTTCTTCTGGAATTTCTTCTTGCAGCCTTGTGGCTCCTCTTGAGACTTTGACTTGTCTCTCTTTTGCTCAGGTGGATTTTTAGCTTTTTTCTTTCCTTTTGAATCCACCCTTGAATCTCCAACAACCAAAGCTTGATATTTGGAAGGTTTGATGGTGCCCATCATTACCAATTTATCTTTCTCCTGGGTGAGGGATTCCATGAAATCAGCAAGCTTAGGCATATTCCAGGTTCAAGCTGTCAATTTGGTGGCATGGAAGGTCGAAACAAACACTGAATAGTCAGGACCAAGCTTTTAGAGTATGGTCAATACTAGTTTCTCTTCCTTCTTTTCGATCCCACACTGTTTTAGTTGCAAAACAAGGGCCTTAAAATTGGAAAAGTAGAGTTTCAATGATTCAAAGCTACTGCGACTCAAGGAGATCAATTCATTATTGATTTGATGTCCTCTCATCTCATCTGTCTTTCCAAAAAGATCTTCAATATTCTCCCAAACCTAATTAGGTGATGTCAATGAATCAAGATGGAAGAGGATGTCTCTTGAAATTCTCAAGCACAAAATACCACAGGCCTCATCCCTCCTATTTTGGCATTTAATTTTCTCTGTAACTGCATTGGGCTCTACCTCAGTTTCCATGGTCACCCTGTAGAGACCTTTTGCTCTCAACAATATCTCCATCTCAGCTTTCCATTAAAAGAAATTGAATGGAGTCAATATGATCCTTTGAGATTGGTCCATATCTCAGCAACTATTCCCTCCAGTCAGTAGAATGCGCTCCTAGTCAAGATGCCGAACCTGCAATAGCAATTTGGAAGGAGAGAAATTGATCTACAAAGGCTCTGATATTTGTTAAAAAAATTAATATTATTTTCTTAATTAAGTGAATAGATATTTTATACAATGTGAGAATAAATTAATTCAAGGTAAACCACTAAATCATGGTAAAACATACTAAATCACAAGAATTCATGGTCTAACATGGTTATGTCATAGTCAAACATAATGAAAACCCTTAATACTATTTGTCATAAGTAGTAAAACATGGAAATATATTTTTGTATTATCTAAATAGGATTTGAATTATACCTAAGTTTAATTTATTGTATTTGGGATTTCTCTATTGAAATAAACTTTAAATATGATTTAAATTATGCTCAAGTTTAATTTTTTATATTTATGATTCTCCTATTAAATTAAATTTAAGACAATGTGAACCCCACCTACCCTCAAGTAAATATTTACTTAATTTAAATTTATGATATACTTCCTATATTAAAGTCACATCTAGTTTATTGGTATTTCAAATTTATCTTTTTTGTTTGTTTGTTTTGTTTTAAACATAATGCTCAACTTTTTATAATGCAAACTCTTGGTCTAACCCTCACTCGATTGCAAATTACCATTGTGACCCTAATGCTCAAATAAAGATGACATATATAACAAATATTGAATTGTTATATGATGCAATACTCTAAGAAAACATTAAAATAATTGATGGAAATGTTTTGAAAACATTGGGTCTATTTGAATTTTTTCAAATTACTTAAATTTTTTTTATTATTTTTTTTCAAAAATAATTTATTTTATATTATTTTGGGCATATATCATTGACATGACAATGCTCTATGATTCCCCCGCAAGAATTTTGGTGTATTGAAAATTCAATCAAATTTGAAGGTAGGAATACAATTAACGTTGGTTCTAAATAGTAAGTAAGCAAAGATTTGAAATGGTTTCCTTCGGTATAAATTATTTTCTATAAAGGCATGCATTTTTCTTCCTTACTCCCAAAGTGGACCAATGGGGTGTTATTCACCTCTCAAACTCGAAAATCAACAGATTATAGCAAAGTTAGGATGGAATAAACTATTAAATGTAGAAGAGAGCTATATATATGAAACAATAATAACATAATATGGTAGGAAAAGAGCGTCAGTAAATATTATGGAAAACAATGTTCATAGGCCTCTTGTGGTAGGTCGACCATTAACTGGAGCAAATATTCATTACAATAATTCTGAACAAAACTCTATATAGTGTTGAAGCTCTTTAAATAGCTTCATCTATCTAAACCCCTAACTACTTCACATGGAAAAAATGCAACTTCCTAGTAGGCCTTAATTAATAGAGAGACCATTTTTACATTGATTGATGAACACCAACTTAATCAGCCTTATTTCATAGATATGGCCTTGTACAGTGTGTGACAAACTCTTAGAGTATGTAGGGTTAGGGCATGACTTTAACATTCCCTCCTCCTTCAAAATAATCATTGTCCTCAATGCCGAAGGTGTGGAAATCGCTCTAAAATGTGGGATGGTCTGCAAGTGGCATCTTCTTGCAGATTGTATTTCAATAAGATCAAAACATCTTTCATTGTGGGCGTAGAAAAATGTTGTTTTCTAGAAGCTATTACTGCAGCTAAAGAGATCCAAATGGATCCTCTGTTGTCGAGTTTTTGTAAAGTGGCATGTATTATACAAGTACACCCACTACTCTTTTGAGGCAAAAGACATCGAAGATGGGGTGAATATTAGAGTGGTCTAGAAGGGATAGATTGTGGGCCGCATGTTCAATGTGGTGGAGGATTTTTTAGGGTCAACATATCTTTGAGTGGGATTTTGATCGTGATGCAACCTAGTTGATCTCTTTTTCTAGGATTGGAGTTGAGGAAACACTTGATCCCAAGCTTCAAAGAAGCGCTTGGAGAGATGTTTATATTCTTGTTGCTTTATTCTATTCTGGTCCATCATCAAATTGTTTATAAGCATGCATAAATGCCATCTTTAGTGTGGAGTGTGGTGCATAATTTCTAAACCTCAGAGGTACTAGATGGATTGGAAATCAATGATAAGGGAGTTTTTCCATACACTTCTTTTTATGGTGTCATCATGGCGGTACCATTATGAGTTGTATTATACTACCATTTATCCATAGGGATTCATTTGTCCCATTAGTTTCGCATGTCCGACACAAAGTAGCGCAAGTAGTTTTTCATGCACTTATTGACTACTTCTATCATACTATATATTTGGGGGATATATGATATGTTGATATTCAACTGATTTCCCGAGTGTTTAAACAACCCCTTCAAAAACATGTTGGCAAAGGTGGCTCATTGTTAGAGAAGACCGAAGTGGGCATGTTGGGGAGCTTGAAAACTTGATCGAAAATGTTTTATGCCACCAGTGAGGATGTAAAATTTAGTGGTAAAGCATACAAGTGGGATTGCTTGTTCATACAATATACCAACACCATAATGACTATTTTATTGCATTCCTTAGGAATAGCCACAATGAGATCCATAGAGATGTCCATCTAGATATGGTTAGGAATAAGAAGTGGATGCAAAGCACCTAGTAGCCACGCGGTTTCTACCTTACGTCGTCGAAAACTGTCATGGGATAGAATGAAGTTTTGGATACCCTTTTCCATGCCTTCCCAAATGAAAAATAATTTAATTCTTTCATAAATTTTATGAAATCCAAAGTGAACTGCTATGGGTGTTGCATGTAATTAATCTATGATTCTTTGTTTCAATACCAAATCAGAGGTGAGATTTAGATGTGCTCCTTATTCTTAAAAATATTTTTGTTCCATGCATGCCTTCGAAGAGGGTTAATGACTCCTTGAATAATGGTGATGAGATGCTTAACTGTGCCATGGGCCTACCACTCTTGTTGCGCTTCGTCAAGCAATCCTACAATTTGCAGGTATAATGCAAAAAGTGAACCCTCCTATTGAAATTTCTTAGACAAAGCACAAAATGGAATCACATTGTTGTGACCCTTTTCATATATGATTCCATAATTATAAACCAACATCTTTGTGGCCCATTTATGTTTCTCATACGAGGACAACCATTATTCAGGGAAATACTTGAGACTATGATGGTTTATCTTGATATAGAAATGTGGTGCAATAAAATATGATCACCATGTATCAATTGCTTGAAGGATATCCATCAGTTCTTCCTCATATGAGAGTTTTCTCAAGTGTTGAACACATATATACCTACTAGTGAAGGCCAATGGGCGTTCTTCTTTTGATAATACTACTTCCATGTCATGAACCCATGAGGCATAACATTCTAATATGAATGACTTGGTGAAATCTAGCATGGGTAGCACATGTGTTTTACACATGGGATCCTTTAGTATGGAGAAGAGATCATTTGCTACCTCAATCTACTAAAGAGCATTTTTTTAGAAGTGCTGAAAAATAGCGGAAATATTGCCATATTTTTCCACAAACTTACGGTAGTATCCCATAACTTCAACAAACCCTCATAATATCTTGAGAGTTTTTGGGTGGGGCCAGATCTTCATAGCTTCCAAATTCTTGGGATCCACCCTTACCCCCTCCTAAATCACAATATGGCTCAATCGTTTGACCTCATCCACCCTAAAATTAGATTTGGAGCATTTTACAAACAACTCTTGGTCCTATAGTGATTGCAAGCTACTGTGTCAAGATGTCAATATTAAAATATGATAAGTATGGTTGATTATGGTTTAACCATTGTTGAGCATGTTGACAGGTATATATTGGTTGACCATGGTTGACTATTGGTTGTCTATGTCAACCATGATTTACCATGTTGACTATTGGTTGTCTATGTCAACCATAGTTTGATTATGGTTTTTACTAAAAATAGATTAAAATATGTTGGTATACCATGGTTGAATATAGATTTTTCTTTTGACTATGGCTGGTTTTTGAATATTTGATGAATTTTGACTATGGTCGACCATTGTTTAAGTATTGGGTGACTATTGTTTTTACTATGTCAACCATGGATTTCTATGTGTGACTATGGTTGAACATGCTTGACTTTTGATTGGCACCGGTTTTACTGTGGTTGACTATTGGTTCAATATGGTTTTTACTATGTCTACCAAGGTTGACTTGGTTATCGTGGACGGCTTCTAGATTACCATGGTTGATTTTTTGTTGATATAGATGAATTCTCGTTTACAATGGTTGAATTTCGATTAAACATGGTTGATTATTGACTATGGGCTGAAATTTGACTATTAGTTGTCTATTGATTATGATGATTATCTTGATGTTTTATTTTTTATATATTGGGTCGAAGACCTAGTGCATATGAACATGATGATTTGTTTTATATACTGGGTGTAATACAATTATTGATGCGATGTTTTTTGTTGAGCGAGGAGCTCTGGAGCACTATCCCTTTGACTGAAAAGTCTTTCTATAAAGACTCAAGCCAAGGAAAGGCTTGGGGTTCTGATCTATCATTAGAGGAGTAATTTTCTGCCTGTTTTCTCTCAAGTAAATCCTTGAAGAAACATTTAGGAAAAGGACAACTAATCTAGATCTGATACACCAGTTACGAAACCCTACCTTAGGATCTCTAAGCTACTTGCATGTTGGAGTCTAGCTCGGGGGGATCCGGATTTAAACCAGGAATGGTTCCGAGTCATGGTTGGGTGGAACGTGGTAGTTCCCAAGTGATTTTATCATCAAAACAAGAGGCTAGATATGTATTAATTGGTTAATGCTGGTTATTTAAAGTGTGCAGGTTCAGCCATTAAAGGAGCTTCAAAAAATTACATGTATGAGTTCTTAGTATGTTAAGTTCATTTCTATCATAAATGCTGGCTGTGTCAAAACCCCAAATTTTCACAAAAATTTAAAATTTTGAGATAACATAAAATGCAGATTATACGGTTTACTAACTACTAACGGTTAGCGGAAAATGAAACAGTCCAACGATTAGTATTATGCATTTTCACTACGTTAACTAAGCAGTTTCCTTTTCGTAACGTAAATAAGATTTTCTTGCATACTCTGGTCTTTTAGTTTACTAATGAGTTTACTTTATGGCAAGTAGGTGGAATCTAGCTTTGAATCCTGGGCTTACTTAGCATTTATGCTAATGCAGAAATATTACTGGTTCTTACAAGTTTACAGGTATGATTGAACAAGTAGACGTTTGAAATTCATAAAGTATCAAGAAGTGTTTCTATTTGCAATTAATATGCTTAGTAAAATAAGCTGATAAATTCCAAGCAACTTCAATGAGGTAAAGTAGTTTATTTTCTCTAGTTTTTATTGTAAGTAAAGTTTAGATAAATGAGTTCCTTTCTTTATCAGACTTAGCGATACCAACGATACTTACTGTGAACTCTAAGCTCATATTCTTTGTCGCATATTAATTTCTATTTTAACATGCTTATCTTGCAAATGTTATACTCATTGTACTATCGGTTTTTATTCATGAAAGAGCTTCTATCAATACTGATAGTAAATATTCTCAATAGAATAATCTCGATTTCATTTTTAACTTATTATTTATGGTAAGTATCAACCTATTACTTATATGTACAAATCAATTGCTCACTAACAGGTTATTAGCTTCCCCGTCAATGTCGTACTGCATGTACTATTGTATCATATACATTATCGTATTATTTACTTAAGTACCAAACTAATCGATATTTACATTCTGTAGGGAAACTTACTTCCTGTAAAACTTCTTGATATTATAAGCTTGATTAGTGCAAAATCAACTGCATCGTTTCACATGGAAAACTGTTTGCCTTCACTTCCTAATCCAAGTCAATCAATGTTGTTCCAATGATTATGGACTTGAGTAAGGTTATTCCATTGTAATTGTTATTATTACAATAACGCTTTTCTTACATTAAGTCAATGTCTAGAACAACTATTTTGGTAGATTTTCTTATTATGATAAAAAATTTCCACCTTATAAGAAGTACAGGTTATCTTGTATATTCACAAAACTAACTAGTCCAACATGCACAAATATGGTAAACTTCTAGCATTGACAAGTTGAGAAGCAACTTGTGCCTATGAAAGTTTTAAACCAAAGTGGAACTTTGTAAAAGTCATAACTATGCTCTTTACTATGTTATCCAACTCTACAATTTATCACTATTCGAATTGTTGGTTTTAAAAGGGTTATAAACATGCATAATCAACAATGTTTACAAGCATATAAATCTATAGTTAGTTCAAAGGTTCTAAACAAATCAACTTTGGACTTTTCCATACATCAAATGGTTATCGCATTTTACTAGGGTCAACGTTGAGAAACCATTGTTTTACCCAAATGCCAAATCGAAACTAGCCAACATTATGATATACATGTTACATGATTAACAATGGGATATATAATTGCATACATTATAGTTCATGCATTGTTTTGATAAGAATCATTGTTTAAATAATTGGGATGATTGAAACACAGGTGAACTATTGAAATCGACCCATGCATGGTTTGAATTATTTGAGGGCACGTGGTCACCTCCTATCCGTGTATTGGAGATATATAACTCTTACAACCCTAACGCCTTGTCATTCTCCCTCCATAGTTCACGCTGGCCTTCCGGCTGCTATGCAAGTTTTTCATGGCGGCCGTGATTGTTCTTCTTGTTCCAGCTTGCCCCAATGCCTGGGTTTAATGTGCTGTATTCTCTTGAGCTCAGTCTTGTTGCTAGCCTTTGTCGATGTGGATTTTACCATGCGAGAGCTCACTGGTTGTTTGCACTTGTTTGTAGTCTATATTAAACTTCGTCTTGCCTTCCCTGTGGCTTGTAACTGTGGTGAGAAGATAAGCTTAACCTCTGTTGGTTGTGCTCCATCTGCGTAGTAGGGTATTGGGATTTTATATGCACACTGTCGTTGGTGACAGTCCCGTCGCTAGACTGTTCGATACTCTTATTAAGGTAAATATTTTAGTTTCAATCCAGAATAGAAAGCTCACAGTAAAGAATGGTTTACAGCTAGGTTTATTTTTATAGAAAGAGTTTTGAATTTAACGCAGTATTGTGCTCTCTTTGCAGGTACTTGAGACTCCACTTGCAAACTCTGAAGAAGATGATGCTGGCTGTTATCGAAGGCCGTGGCTTCAATCTAGTAAGCCCTGTGTTCAACGATTGGGTTCTTGCCCTACTTGTAACATGGTTGTCGATAGTGAAACCCGAGCTTGGAAACTTGTCCAGTTTCACCGTTAGATATCTAGTTTTCCTTTGAAGAATGTTGTTGGGTTCTATTTGATTTACAAACCCTCGCTAAGTCGATGGGTAGTCTCGACCGTGAGCTGGGTGTTGTAATTAGTTAAAAGATTTAGCCTTATGGCCTGTCACTGCGATACAATGGTTTTTGAAAAGACTTCTTTCGAGCTCGAACTCGTTTTTGCAGTAATACTATTTTGTGACTCTGTGTAAATTAGGGTTTTCCCCTATTCGACTGTGAATAAAGAATTTTACTGTTTATTATATTTGTAATAGATTATTGTTAATATTTTAAGACTGTAACTCAGTCATAGTATAATTTATTTTACTTGTTTGCTCAGGAAATACGAGCTAGGGTTTTCCTAAATGAAACCCTTGTTTAAATAATTCCTTTAAAATAGGTTTTGTTACTTATTAAATTTGTTTTAAGTTAATATTATTATAGGTGTGTATTGTAATATCTTTAAATTGTATCTGTACATATATTTGTAGTAAGAACTGTAACCAGTCTATAATAGCTTAATTGTTTATTGATATAATGATCCAAATAAATGGATTATAGCTTAATTGTTTTTATTTGAAACAATATATTTAGTTTAGGGTTTCGACCCTGTAGTTTACTTTTGCAGGTATAAACCTGTTGATAATTATAGAACAGATCTTTACATAGATGTATATATTTATTTTTATATTAGTTATTATCATATTCTTATTGTTTTGATTTACTAAAATAATAGAAAGAACTTTACTTAGATTTATTTGGAAAGATAAGCATAGATTCTGTAACTAGTTTATTCTTTTTAATTTAAATACTTTTCATATAACCCTTCTTGATTTATAGTAATTGTTAGTCTTAGTTTAGTTGATATTATTCGTAAATAAAATATATGATTAGTAGTTTATTTCTTTACTGAACTGAATATAAACAATATAGCTTGACTGTGATTCTTCTACTGAATTGCAATTTATTTCTAAGTAAACACAAGGAAAATATATCTAACTTAATACAGTTTAACCTCCAGTGTATTTTAACTTGAAGAAAAAGAATAATCTCCTATCTGTAAACACAACATCTTATCTACAAGGGTATTTTCTTAACATATTAATCCTTCTACCTGTACTAGATTACTGCTATTTATTTTCTAGTATATTTACATAAATAAGCTTGTAATAACAATAAACATAGATAACCAGATTATTGTTTTTTTTTTTATAATAACCTACATACTGAAATAAATTACTCTACTATTATGAAATGCAGAACCACATCTATGTTATTCAGTCTCTTAACATTTTCTTCATCTACTGTAAATACTATATTTGTGCTGGAGTACGGCCTGGTCCTCCCAGGTGTGGAAAAACACAGATTAGAATTATTTTCCATCTTAACACATTTCTATTTCAGATTCATTTCTTCAATAATATAAACGATTACTAACTCTAACATTTTTCAACTAATTTTTTAACATTCATTTAACAGTCAGATTCAGATTTAACTATCTAACACAGTAAAATAAAATAATGTAGAACCTGATTAGGATAGACAACAACAGCGTTAGTAGGCCATTCCTCCCTACCAAAATCCTAGAGAGTGCTCAAACAATGCTTCCTCAGGACCCCCGAGCATGTTCCTGGTATTCTTGGCTGAGAATTGGTGGAGCATGCAAACAATAGACTAGTCCAATGACTCAGTAAAATACTCTGCACTTAGTAGTAAGATATTTCAGCTGAAAAGATGCACTAGATCACTCAACAGTTATCCCCTCAAACTCTTTCCACAATTCCCTTCCATTGAATTTCTCTAAAGTACATTCACCTGAATGATCACTTCTCTAGAATGAGCAGCCTCAGTTCTCTTCAATGGGCATTTTTATAAATATTTCCTAGGTCTTTTGGGTCAGTTGTCATTAATTAAGCCACCTGCTCTGATCCCACTTTCTTGGGGGATCATGACCCCAAATGTAGGGAGGTTTCCACCTACAACAGTTGGAAGTGGTTTGAGGATGCTACCACATGTCTATTTGCTCTCCACCCAGTCTCGTCCACCAATTTTACCAGTAAACACTCTTTTAACAGCTCTCCTAAGCTGTTGTCTCCATCTTTATTTATTTATAATTAAAATATTCAGAATTACATTCAATATTCTTGACTCTGATGAGTCATCAATTTCAAATTATCATAAAATTTAACATATTGTCTTCAATTAATATCAAATAATATGAATTGTTTTTTTGCAAAATTGGGGCTTGTGATAGACTGCTTTAGGTAAAGGTTCATATTGTATTTCTAAACCTAGAAATGATTGCTCTGTCTATACTTTCTAGGGTTTACATGTCTTATAATATATATATATTTTAAAAGAAACTAAAAAGGGGGTATATAAAAGGTAGCTGTGCACAGCCATTCAATACAGACATGATGAACCAGAGTATCTGTGCATAGCAGAAGAGCTGCACAAAGGGACTATCCACTGTGTTTCCCAAAAAATTTCAAAATGAGTTTGTTCAAAACTTATAAAGCCGTGGGTTGTATAAACCCTTACGTACTGTTTGCATAAAAATAGACAGAAAAACATTCAAACAAAGCTAGACAAAAGAAGGCTAAGGATTGCCTCTTGGATTTCTTGGCTGGACGACTGATTCCTCCTCCATTGGAAGCACGGCATCATCAGTGGCTGCATGGACTCGGCTGCTCTAATTCATGGATATGAATTTCTGGAGGTCCTCTTGGATCCTATCTACCTTCCCCATTATTTCACGAAGACTTCTTTCGTTGTCATCGATGCGTGAATCGTGGTTACTAATCTGGAGTGAGGTATAGCTGACTGTGTCTTCCATTTTTTTTACCACTCGAGCCATCTCTCTGTTGTCCATAACGCTGATGGAAAGCAGTTCATACAATCACCTTAAGTTCTTCTTGATGTCCATAATCCCCGTTTTCACCATCCTGGGCCATTTTGCCAGCTTCTGACAATAAGGTGATTCGAGCGAACTGGTTCTGAATAGCTTGAACAGGACTTGCAGGGGCTAAGATATTATTGAAGCAGGATCTTAGCACGAGGAGTTCCCTATATAGCAGTAAGTCGATGTTTCTTTCACAAGACAAAGTGCCCATGGCTCCCTCTTTCCACCCTGTACACCTGCAACCTATGACCGAGCTGCTTCCCCAATTGCCAAAGAGAAAGCCTGAACCAGGAGAGACTGTCTGCGAAATTGAAAGGGAGCTACACAAACAGGGGGAAAAGGCTGCAAGGGCCAACCTTTCTTTCACCACTGATCGAGTAAAAGGGAGAACCTGCCACGGGAGGCCTTGCAGACTCCCTTCTCCGATGCCTGCAATAATATTCAATAGTAATCGCAGAGCATCATATAATCCAGGGCCGAGAAAGGAAAAGGAATGGGAGATCATAACGCTTCCAGCAGAGGCCATAGAGAAAAACAAGATGAGATCTTGAGCGTGCGAGGGGGAAATGAATATCTCCTCAAATTGAAGAGCATTTAAAACCACTGCCTTTGAGAGTTGGAGATGACAGCGAAGGGGCCACATGTCAAAGGAAGGAGGAAGGGGAGTATTGAGCAGTAAATGGGAGGAGACGGTGGAGAGGAGGGCTTCGAAGATCACGAAGGAGGGAAAAGAAAGGGGTAATGAAGGGGGAAGGAGGATAGAGGGGGGGCCAAACAAGCCCAATATAAAGGAGGGATAAGGGGAAGAGGACAAGGAGGATGGGGAGGAGATAGAAGCAAGGAGGCAAGGAATGAAATGGGGGAGAGATGGACTCTTTTTTAAATGAATTTGATTATTGAAGGGTCGGAATGGGGACTTCCAACACCGCATATTAGGGTATAAATTTGAGAGTGGGGTGATTTCCATCCTGACTATACTGTCCTTGTGAGAAAGAGGCTCCCACATTAGCCAGGCTGTCTGCAGCTGAGTTATTGTGCCGGAGAATATGGTAAGCTTCATAGTTGCTAGACATAAGAAGCGTGGATTTTTCATATAGACGTCGACATTTGAAAGCTCCCGTATTGTATCCATTGATCAATTTATAGATGACATGCCTAGAGTCCCCAATAATCAAGGCCTTATGAATTTTCTTGACTTTGAGAATATGGAGGCTCTGGATAAGAGCCAACCACTCAGCTTCATTATTAGTTCTAATGCCGAGCCCCCACGCGAAGGTAAGTTCCACATGTCCTCTGGGATTCAGGAGAATCCCCCCCGCACCTGCCTCCCCAATATTGCCTTTTGAGGCACCATCAAATAAAATAGCAAATGAGTTTTTCTCCCGGAGCCAGGACTTAAAATCATGATTGGAAAAACGCAGCTCCCAAGAGGGGGACTGAGTGCTTGCCCTGCCTAAAATACTTTTGGACTGAAGGGAGCTACTCTCTTTCAGAAATTTTTTGCTCCAAGAGGAATAAGGTTTGGGGATGGACTCCTGAGAGGGGAAGCAGATGTTGTCTGAGGCAAACTTTTCAACTATCATTCCTATGGTTTTGGCTGCTATATAGGTGGGGATGGATTTTTGTTCTTTAAAAATGGCATGGTTCCTTGCTAACTAGAGCTGCCAATAGAGGTTCTTTGGAATAGAATCCCAAAGGAGGCTTAGGAATGGTTTATTCCTTAGAGAACCGGGGAACTGGTTGGACCAATCTTTAAAGAGCTGAACTGCGTTGTCTGGAAGATCTCATCCATAATCCGAGGGGAGAACGATCCTCCAAAATGAGAGAGAGACTTTGCATTGAAGAAAAATGTGGCTGGATGTCTCTTCAGCTGAATTACACATGGCACATCGAGATGGGCCCAGAATGCGCCTTTTTCTTAGATTTTCTGCTGTTAGCAGCTTGTTATGCAAAAGAATCCAAATGAAACTATTTACTTTAGGAATACTATTAGGGAGCCAAACCTGCTTCCAGATCCTCTCCACTGTATTTGATTCCATGCTTATCTTTTTAAAACCTTCTTTAACATTATATTGCCCAGATTTTCCCCATCCAAGCCGATCTTTGCTTGAGAGGCTCATTGGGGATAAGCCATGGAGGATTGAAAAGAAAGCGGCTGCTGCATTTGCCAAATGCGCTGGGGGAGAGAGATCTTTCCAGCCAGCCCAACGACCTTGAGAATCCCATTGAGAAAGATAAAAAAGAGTGTTGAAGCCTTGATCACTCGCCCAATCAGACAGAGGGGACAGATCTGGAAGAGATGAGCAGGGGGGCTGCCCTAAGATGCTGCTTTTCCAAACATTAATTCTCTTCCCATTCCCTGGAATCCAGTAGCAGTTTTCAAGAATAATGTTGTAGGATGCTTTGCACAGCTTCCAGAGAGTTGTTCCTTTACCTGCCCAGGCTCTGTCCAGCAATTTTGATCTGGGCCTTTTGATATACTTCTTTCTGATAACTTCCTTCCACCATTCTTTTCTTCCCATGACCGATCTCCAAATCAATTTGGCTCCCATGGCTTTACACATGAGCTCAGGATCTCTGATTCCTAACCCGCCTTGTGATTTGGAGCGCTTGACCGTTTCCCACTTTACCAAATGAAACTTCTTAGACTGGACTTTCCCTCCCTGCCATAGGAATTTCCTAATTTCTTTACAAATGCTGATGATGACGTTCTTGGGAGCAAGGACCATCGAACTTATATAGATAGAATAGGAGGATAGAATGGACTGTATTAGAACAGTCTTCCCTGCTAAATTCATCCATTTCTATCCCAAGGATTGGATCTTATCTTTGATTTTTTGAACGACTGGATTCCACATTGAGGAAGTCAAGGATTTCTTAACCACAGGGATGCCCAAATAAGTGAAGTGAGTCCAATTGGGATTGACTTTAATTTGAAGGATTTGAGAGATGCCGCGGAGAGTTGTTGAAGGACAGTTCCATCCATATATTTGGCACTTGCTCAGATTTGCTGCACTCCCAGAGGATTGGAGAAATATGTCCAGGGGCCTGAGAGAGTTCCTAGCAATTTGGGGGGAGGCTATGCCAGGAAAGATGGTGTCATCCGCAAAAAGAGCATGATTGATGGGAGGAACAGCATCACGATAGGAGAGGCCTGGGAGAGAGCCTTCAGCTTGGAGCCTGTTCAGTCTTCTGCTCAGGGAGTCAGCCACCAGGATATAAAGAAAGGGGGATAGAGGGCATCCTTGCCTCACTCCTCTAGAGGCTTTGAAGAAATCTGAGGGTCATCCATTGATGAGGGGAGCTATCCAGGGAGAGGTTATGCAGGCTTGAACTTGGTTAATAAAGACAGAGGGAAATACAAAACTCTTCAAAACCAAAATGATAAAGGAGTGCCTCAATCTGTCAAAAGCATTAGCAAGGTCCAACTTAATGGCCATCCCGGGCTCGCCCCTTTTAGTGCTAGAATGAATAGCTTCTTGGACCAGAAGGATGTTATCATTGATTTGTCTACCGGACAAAAATCCGCCTTGATTAGGATATATAAGGGAGGGGATGATTTTCTTAAGCCTCAGAGACAGCACTTTGGAGAAGATCTTGTAGGAAGCGTTGCATAACGAGATGGGTCGAAATTTTTTTATGGAGGAGGGGTTGGGATCTTTGGGGATCAGGGCTAGAAAGGTGGAATTGGTGGCTCCCCCCATGTTTCCTTTTTCCATCCAAGAAATAAGGCTCATCAAATCCTTCTTGATGAGGGACCAAAAAGATCTGTAGAAGCAGATAGGGAATCCGTCCGGACCTGGGGCCTTGTCCAGGTGAAGGCTCCAGATAGCTTTCTTAACCTCTTCTTCTATTATGGGGGATTCAAGCCTGATTTTATCCTCAGGGATGATCAGGGTAGGAATATCTGAGACCATTTCTTCCATAAGACGTTGGGAGACAGGCTCTTCATCATTGTATAAATGCTCAAAAAAAGATCTTACCTCTGTGCTGATGGCCGCTTGCCTTTGAATGATTGAGCCGTCTTCCTTTTTGAGCTCCCTAATTGTATTCCATCGCTGCCTATCCCTGCATTGGTTTTGAAAGAACTTCGTATTCTGATCTCCCCCTTTGAGCCAGAAAGTGCGCGAGCGAAGTCTCCATTCCTCCTCCTCGGCCCTAAGAATTTTCTGTAGTTTTGATTCCAGTTCAATCTCCTTGAAGAGGTGCTCCTTAGTGACCATGCTTACTTCCATTTCAACTTGGAGAAGCTCCATATCCTTTAAGATGTTTTTCTTTTGCTCCGAGGGTTCTTGATATTGAGTTTTTGCCCAAGATTTAAGAGCGGCCTTCA
The DNA here is from genome assembly GCA_001517045.1 of Pseudotsuga menziesii. NCBI lineage: Eukaryota > Viridiplantae > Streptophyta > Pinopsida > Pinales > Pinaceae > Pseudotsuga > Pseudotsuga menziesii. The sequence continues at coordinate 393,787 of LPNX010038919.1, read as the reverse complement.
CCCGTTTTAACTTTTGTTCCCATGAATAGGCTGGAGTGCCAGGGATGAAGCACCTCCAAGTTTTAGAGATGATATCCTTGACTTCTTCCGAATCCAGCCATAATCTATTAAATTTGAATGGGAGAGGCCCCAAATTTTCCGCCGGCGGGAAGAAGAGACAAATGGGTTTGTGGTCCGACACTGCAGAGCACAGTATCTTGACTTCTGGATACTGATCGAGGAGATGGGTGCTAGCTAAAAATCGATCTAAACGGGCTACGATATGTCCAGGTCCTATTCTCCTATTACTCCACGTATAGGTGCCGTTTTTGGGTTTGATGTCAGAGAGAACCCATTGGGAGATGAGATCTTTCAATCTTTCCCCAAAGGGGTCCCTTACCTTGGTTTCGCCTCTACACTCAGATGCATATATAGTGGCGTTGAAGTCCCCTGCTATGAAACAAGGATCCAGCTTCTTATCTTCACATTGCTCTTCTAGCGATGTCCAAAAACTATCCTTTTGCAAGTTCATGGTTGGGCCGTATACATTCCCAATCCAAATTTTTTTTTTACTTTCTTTATTTTCTAGTTTTATGAAAATCCAATTTTTGTTTTCTATAGCAGAGCTCAGCTCAAACTTATCTGAGTTCCACCAACAAAGAAGCCCTCCTGAAGCGCCGCTGGCGCTAACGGCAAGGCCCTTCCCTTTTGACCAGATACTTTGGAGAAGTGCAATGCTTTCTTCAACAGATTTTTTAGTCTCCTGGAGGAGAAGGATTGAGGCAGATTCCATTGTCTTGAACCTTTTGATAACTTCTAGCTTCTGCAAACCTCCTAAACCTCTGCAATTCCAGGAGACTACTTTCATTATTTCCTTTGTTGTTTGAGGGCATTGTCTTTCTCCTTTTTCTTCTCTTCCGCGCTAAGGAGATATTTGTTTGCTTGTGATGTTTTGACTAGAAAGTCTAGATTGGCCTGCTTTCCCGCTGCCTTTTCCCTTGCTGCCTCCTGCTCTCTGATGGTTTTGTTAGATTTCCTTCCCTTTCTGGAGAGGGGTTCTTGCTCTTCGATGGAAGTGTCTGTATTTTCTTCGGTGCTTGTTCTTACCCTTGATCGTGTGATAGATCCTTTAGAGGTCGTTGCTTTATCTTTCCTTTCCCCAGAATTTCCAGGACCCTCTTCCTGAGTTTCCTTTCCCTAGTTCAACGAAACTTCAAAACCTTCTTCCTGACCTTCCTACTCCTGATGTGATGGGACAATGACCTGAGGCTTAGAGTTCAGCTGGTGTTCCATTTTAGGGTTTTCTTCCTGATTTTCTGCTTCTTGCATCTCGATTTCCAAAACCTTGAATCTATTTCTGGGGGGGCTCTTTGATGTGGGGATCTGTTGCTTTGAGGGCTTGACAACCCTTTTCCCACTTGCAATGTTCCATCCTTCGCTAGGAGGGCTGTCCGAGATGGGTTTCTTAGGTTTCTTCGGGCATGATTTAGCAAAGTGGCCGTATTCATGGCAGAATTTACACTTAAACGGGATTTGCTCGTAATCTACTGTTTGCAGATGATTCCACCCATCAATGGAAAGCATGATCGACTTCGGGAGGCCTTTCTCAAGATCGACTTCAACGCATATTCGAGCACATGAGAACATAGGGGCTTTTGGCTTAGATTTGTCCACATATTTTCCTAGGGCATTCCCTATTGTTTGAAAATCCTCATCATTCCAGCAGTGGAGGGGAAGATGGGGAAGCTTGACCCACACAGGGACTGCTTTTGGGATATCTTTTTCAGGGTTAAAAGATAGATCCCATTTGTTCAGATACATACCTCTTGGACCCATGAAATAAGGCCTGTTCCTGAAGATTAGGTCACAATCCTCCTTCTTTTCAAAGATGAATGCAAAATATCCTTTTCCACAAAAGATTTGCTGAACTTCCCCCTGGATTAGGGTTCTCCAGTTCTTGTTCAACCATACTTCTATTGAGCGCGGGGAAGGCCAGAGGCCGGTAAACAAGCCAATGAGACCTTTCTCAGAGAGAGCGACTGCTTTTCTCTTTGACGCAGCGGAGCTAAGCTTCACTTCCGAGACCTCTGAGCACTTGACAAATTTTGAGGAGGGGGCTGCAGCAGCTTGAGCAGGAGGGAGGGCAGCCACGATTGACTGGAACCTGTCCTCCACGGATGAGGTATCCGACGGATCCATGGCAGGGTGCGAAGGCTCTCAACGGGCTAGGGCTCGATCACTCGGCGGATTTTCCTCAGCGCAACGAAAAATTATCGGAACACAACTTGTTTTTAAGTAGAAATTGTAAAATTTTTCTTATAATATATTAACCCTAGGTTGTAAATGATTTATTATACTAGTGTTAGTCAATGTTTGAGTATTGGTTTATTTCTGCAAAGTTCAATGCATTGGTTGATGTTCAGCAAGGGTTCTACACCCTATTTTAAATTCTGTAGTAGCATTATTGATAAACTGAGTTATGTATAAACTAGGTTAATTCAGACCTGTTATTATTGCTCACTTATTCTTTATAAACTCTACCAACATATTTCATTTGTCATTAAAGACATGCTTAGATTAAAATAGATTAATCCTAGGAGCAAGATTTAAATAAATAAATATACCAATTAGATAACTTAGGGTACTATTTACAAACTGAACTATTATATACATATATATAAACAGATAAAGTCATCATGCATAAACAAATCTAAAAGCTGCCTATACATTTAAATCCAAGATAAATAATTCATTTAAGACGTTTCAAGGTCTGCTATATTGAGAATAAACTATTATTAAAACATTGCATTTAAATCAACAACATCATAATTAAATGAATAGAGGAGGCATCAAGACCATCCATGTGGTCCTTTATCAAATCTTCGATCATATATACATATAAAATAATCTAGAGATCTATTTAATATACCATAAACACATAAACCATTAAAAGAGATTATATAAACTCATCAAACATTACACATAACGATTTAAACCATATCGAAATCATATTATAAACCTAGGTATTACAAATAGGAACAGGAATCAAATCCTGTGGGCATACAAGCCTAACCCTTTTATAAACTTAGTTACAACACATTACATTAACACCTAAACATAGTCAGACTCTAATGGGTTTATTTCCCATTCTAATCTATGGCCACACTATACATATTATGGTATGCGGGCTACAACAAATAAAACTCAACACAATTTAAATAAACATTAATCAAACCCTCACAGTACAGCAAGGTCGTAAGACCCTTTTTTCCACCCAATGCTGTGAGCACGACCTCGGCCAAGTAAACATTATACATAGTCCATTTAAATTATAAATCACAGCAATGAATGCCATTGTGGCTTGCACCCCTAGCAAGATTTATATCTATATAATCCACATATATATAATAAACTAATGAAAGCATTAAAAATAGTAAACAACCATTTTAAACCATGTGCAACATTCATCTAAGCCACGACAATGCTAAACGAGAATAGACAGTATGGTTTTATTAACAAAACTACCATATTAATGATTTAACCCATAAAATAATAAATGAAATGCAAATAGTAACGAATTACATTAGAGCTATTGCAGCCATTAAGGAGAAGGCTTAAGCCACATACGGCTTGGTCTTCAAACCCACATTGTTCACCATTACAACACATTAAAAATAATCAATACATAAAATTCAACGAAGGTGTATTCCTGTTCCTATAACTCTGTTAATAAACCATTAACACAACATACACGTTCCACACATAGTAAGTAAAATAACGATGGCCATTTCCATTAAAATGTAGAGTATCTACATTATACACAGTATTGCCAATCGCGGTATCTCCACACAGCCCCTTTCCAAGCCAAAACAAAGTCCACACGGGCATGCCAATGGGCTATGGCACCATTGCAAGCAATGGTGCAGTCCATGGCTCAAAGGCCCAATCCTTTTATAATTTTTAAAAACCCCAAATTTATACACAGATCCAAGGGAAACGTGATTTTACCCACGACCAGAAGCCACTAAAACTTTGACTGAAAACCAAAGTCTAAGCAATTACATGCCTGAAGGAAAATTCAAACCCCACAGAGAAATCCAACATCCAACGATGAGACACTATGCAGACAGGTTGAGAGACAACAAGTGCAAGCTTGTTGGAAAGGCTTACCTTGCTTATCACCTGCAGTCAAAACCCTGACAGAGCTCAAGCCATGCTGCTCTTCCTTACCACGTTTCGGCACCTGCAACCAACCAACAAAAGTACAAATTAGAAGCATGGCATGATCAAGATTCAAAGTAAAACGAAATAGAAGGAAAGAATACCCCCAAGCGAGGCTTACTTTCTTGGTTTGAAGGTCGCCTCCATAAACCTCTGCACAGAGCCAAAAAAAAAGCCAAATGACAAATGAAAATGCCAAACCATCATGAGTCAAGCCTAAGGGAAGGCTGCCACAAAAACCAAGGTGCATTAATGGCACCAGCTAGTTTCCACCGCCAAATCCAAACCCACTAAGCTATAATGAAGTATATGAACAATGAGATACGAAACCATAATGAAGTAAAAGTAGTATTTATACCTGTCATAATTCGGAGTCGGTAAAGGAACCAAGTCAACCTGCAGTATGTTCTTAAGATCAAGACTTCCAGTACTCGTTAAACAAGACCCCGTAGCAAAGTATGAACTGCATGTGAAATAAAATAGGTGCCTTAGTTTAGAGAACTAAGTAAGCCTGTAAACAAGTAAACACCTTTACCTCTCAAACCGTCATGGGAGAACGAGTCTCGCCACTTCGCCCACTTTGTTTCCACAAACAAAGTTAAGTTAGGATTTATAATTAACAAGTGCGACTATGCAGAAAGGACGAAGCATATAAATCTAGTGATGACACATAAGCAACAAAAGTATAAACATAATACTAGTAGTAAAAAATAGCACGACATCATAAGTAAAATACACTAAAAATAATGATTGAAAGTAAAAGAGAGAGCATAGGAACTACTTACGAATAAACAGTGGTACATGAAGTGTACGATAGAGTTTCTCAAGTGAATAATGTTCAGTCTAGGTAGTTTTTTACTATTCTATAAATATATATATATATTATATTTTCGATTTTTGGGGACATTACATGAAAAACTATTATCTTTATTGTACTAGATAAGTGTTTAGAAGAAGCAGGTTGCGTTGGTACAACCTTAGATGGGATACTTTTATTCCTCCTACTTTATGTTGATGGTATTGTTATTAAGGCAAGGTTTCCTTCTTATCTCGATAAGAAATTAAGAATTCTTAAAGATTTTTTCTCTAACATGGGTATGACTGTTGTACAAGAAAAAAATCATGATTATACAATCTAAGAAATACACCTATGCAAATTTTATTTATGATAATAGAAATATGGAGGAAATGAAGTCTTACAAGTATCTCGGAATTGATATTTGTCACGACCTCAATTCGAATTGTAGCATTGAGAAAATTATTAATGGAGGGTGGAAAGATTATTTTGGTTTTGAAAATAACTGTAAATCAGTCAATCTGGTCTTGTGGGATAAAAAGAATTTCCTTTTTGAAAATCTTGTCATCCCTGTTATCTTGTATGGTTGTGAAGAATTGGGGTGTAACATTGCTAGAGAATCTTAGAGGAAGATTGAGCAAATCCATTAGAGGTTTATAACTTATAACCTAAAAATTAAAATCAATACACCTTATCCTATTTTCCTCATACAAGTGGGTATTTCCCCCATCGACATCATGGCTATGACTAGGTACTTGATGTACAAACATAAGATAAATAACATGGGAAACGAGAGACTTCCTAAAATTTGTTTAAACTCAAGTCAAGACAAACTACGGCTCAAGCGATGTTGGTGTAAATATACCACATGGCTTGGTTAAACCATTGGGGCATTGATGAAAATGACATTTTGCAGAACATTGACAATGTAAAAAATATTAATTCTTCTAAGTTTAAAGAGAAATTATGGTGCGAGGAAAATTTAGCAGTTAAGAGAAAGTTAAGATACTAAAAGGAGACCATTAATCCTAACTTGAAAGATCTAAAGTATCTCTCGGTAGTAACTATCTCACTGAAGAAAATTAATATATCCAAGATTAGAACCACATTAGAACGAACTCTCTTGAACTCCATAGTGAAACAGGGTGTTGGTCTATTCCTAAAACTCCATGGGAGGAAAGGGTTCACCATTTATGTGAGTCTATGAACATTGAGGATGAAAACCACGTTCTCTTAGAGTTTGTTGCTTTCACCCACATTAGAGATCTCGGTTTCATTGTATTTTCTACAATACAAACCTTTATAACCTCCTAACTTTCCAAAACTATAGTGAGCTTGGAAAGCTTCTTGGCAAGCTTTTTGAGCATAGGAACAATATTTTAAACTAAATCAAGTATTGTCCTTCTTAAGGTCCCATAGACTGAAGTTGGTCTAGTGGGCGTTAATCATCATCATCACTATTAATTATATTAGTATTATTAATTTATATTAATTAAAATTAATTAATCCATGTACATATTCGATTTGATTTCTCTGTGTTGTATAATTACATTATACAACTTAATTCAAGCTAATTTAATTATACATCCATGTACACAGTAATAATTAATGACAAATATTACTTTGAAATAATTCTTCATAATTAAAACCTTTTCCACTTTGAAATAATTCTTCATAATTAAAACCTTTTCCAAAACGATAAAGGAAACATTTACGATTACTTAATTACTTAATTTCTATACTTCTTTAAATTGTATAGTATTAAATATTTTAATTTTAAAACATAGAATTAATATTCATTAATCATTCAATAACATATAATGAAACAAATTTATTTCAATTATTTCAAGTATATTTCAAAATAATTTTATTATATAACTTGATTTGAGAAATTAAATAGAAATAAAAAATACAAGTTATTTTATTATTATTATATCTAAAATATATGAGTGTGCCTAAGGGTTAAGAACATGTGTTCGAAGAGGGGTAGGGTATAGGTGTAGTCTAAATATTCTTCTTTTTAACCTTTTTTCCGAGTATATTTTTAGTCTTATTTTGTTCGACCCCAGTTGGAAATCTGGAAAAAAAACTTATATTCACATATACTAATGAATAAAATTGCACAATTTGGGTGCGATCAGGGTGTTCGAGAGTGCTTAATCTATTAATGAATTCAAAAACAAAATTTGAGCACTTCCAAATTTGGATTTTCCCAAAAACAATTATCGGATTCTTAACAAAACCCACCATAATGTCCAAAATGTAGCATAAATATACTACTCCACAAGGTATGTAAACCTCTGTATACTTTAGTAATTAAATTCATGCATAGAGGGGGACCCTTTTCCCACAAACAAGAGGTTCTCCCACACCAAATTGGTGTCTCAATAAGCTTAAGAATATATTATTATTATTATTATTATTATTATATTTATATTGATTCATTTTTAAAATATTTGTTTATACAATACTAAAAGCCATAAAACACCAAACATTTGCAATAAATCGTAACTAGTCTAAACATTTTTAAATATTTGGTACTTTTGCACTTCATTGTTTATACTTACTAGGAGTTTGGTGAATAAGAGACCTCTACATATGTTTGTTTTATAATATACACTTGTGGAAACCATGGAACAAAGAGCCTTTGCAATAGGTATTTATAACATTCCTCCTTGCTACTAGCTTCATGTAACTAAAATAAAAATTTAATTGTTTCTTGGCAAAGAGCTCAAGGCCAAGGACTTGCCAGAAGACTTTGTAAGTATTACTTATTTATTTCCTAAGTTGTAATTTGAAAAGAGTAGAATTAGGAGACTGAAGATGATGACGCAATTAAATGAAACGACAAATGAATCCACTAGGGGAAAGATAAAATGGTTAGAAAATCCATGAAATTTATGAAAATTTCCATCATGGTGCCTATGACACTTGATGAGAAGTAAAAAGTTGAGTCGATGGACTAAAATTATTGGGCGTTGTCCTAAGATGTGGTCAACCTTAAGTAAGGGTGGTTATTTTCCGAAAGAAAATAGTGAACTCCTATGGCTTATCCTTTAGCATAATATATATCAATGAATATATCTATATATAAATATGAAAAGATGTTAAAAATACTTTTGTTTCTTTATGCATGTAAAAGAGAAACGTATAATATATGTCAAACTATATGAATGATTGATAAAGTCTTTAGTTAAATATTTTGAATCTGCATATGGTTAAAAGAGCACATATAAAATAATTGATTATCTTCTCAAACCAAATTGTTTCATCAAAAGTTGGCGTATGAGGGCGAAAGGCTGCTTAGGGAGAGTCGAGCCTCGTATGGTAAAATAAAACCATGAAACATGATTTAGGAGGCCTTCTAATTCTTTTAATGACTTTGTCCCCATCTCCTTGAACATTATAGGGATGTGATCCTTGTTACGAGGATCTTGTTTCCGTTTCCTTCATGAACATTGTGTTTGCAATCTTGGAGTGGGGATCTTGTATTCCATTTTTCCTCAAGGGGTTTCTCTTTAAGTAGGGAAGAGACCTTTTTTCGGGGGTCTCCCTTGATGAGGATGGGAGTAAGTGGAAGGGTGCTTCCATAGCAGGAGAAGGTATGTATGTTCTTGTGGTCCCCATTGTTTTGTTTTGTTGTGAAATTGTAGGGTGTCTCCATCAAACTTGGCCCACGCAATTTTTTATTTGTTTTACTCTTATTGTTGTAGGGCCTCATATGCCTTTGATTTCTTTATTGTTTTTTAGATGATATCATTTTGAGAAAAGATATCGGCGATCTCTGCCATTTTTCTCTTTCTTATAATTTTATTTTATGAGGACGTTTCAAGAAGAGAAATGAGCGTTCCCATAAAAAATGTTTTTATTCTTATATGATTCCGTCTCAAGCAGAGAGATGAGTTCTCTTCCTTTTTAATTTAGATATTCTCAATGAAGTCATTTAAAATAGAGAAATGGGCTGTCTATGCTTCTTTATAGATTCTTAGTTTCAATAGAGACAGTCCTTCTATGCATGTTTATTTTATTTTTCTAAATGATTCTTGCAATGTAGAGAAGGTAATTCTCAGTCCTCTATTTTCATTTAAAATAATTATGGTTGATTTCATTTACAGCAGAGAGAGGGGTGTGCCTACCCTTTTGCTTTGTATTATAAGTTTTAAATATTTGCTTTGCAATAAATTGATCCATGGGTTGAATAATCTATGGTTTTTGTTGTTTATGTCTTAATTTAATTAGGGGAGGACTCCTTATGAAGCATCTACTCCCTCTATCTGTCGTAGGTACTACCTACATGATCACTATGAATTTTATTGTGTGCATAAGGAAAGAGTCTCATTATCGAAAATAAAATAAAATTTGAAAGATAAGCCTACCATCTCAAGGAAAACATGGAAGGAAAGGAGTCTTGAATGTTGATATGAAATATTCTACGTTGGAATTTTGTTTAAATTATCGCTTAGTCTTGGTTACCACTATCTATAGGGTGGCCAATATGTTTATTAGTTGTTGTATCTTTTCACTATGTCTTTTCCATTTTATTCCTTAGAAATTTGTCATCTTCCTTGAGTTCATTGGTATTACTTCTAAGACATGAAGCAATCAAGCAAAATAGTAATCAACATGGATAGAGAAACCGATCCAATATATATACATGACATGAAAAGAGACTCATGGGGGGTTTTATAAAGTCCATTGTCCTTTTCATTGTAGTAATAATGCATGCTCATCACTGAATTAGAAACACGTACAAAATTCTAGGAACATGCACCACACCAATTTAAATAGCTTTGCACCCCCTCATCGAACCCCCATACAATATACGCCACATATATTGAAATTCTGCGTCCTCAAATATGAAACAATGCACACTAATTAGGAATGTGTCCATTTTGAAAATGTGTGGATCTTAAGAATGTGTGTGCATTCCTATCATGAGTGAACTAGGAATGTGTGTGCCTTATTTTGTCTATAAAAGAGGCAATGGGATCGTTAATATTTTATTTGATCCTCGCAAGGCCAATGTCTATTATTAGGAATTCAATATTTACATGAGAACATTCTACAAGGATATACAGTGTGCAATAATTCACCGCGAGGGAGAATTTGCAAATAAGATTATTTTTTCTTACAACTTTTAAAATTTTCACATTTTAGAAATTTTCATATTTCTGAAAAAAATATTATTAATGTTGAGTTGCAGTTCTTATTCCACATAGATATTAAAAAACCTTGAACGAAATGAAAACCAAAACCCAAAACCCAAAACCCTGAGAAGTCCCAAATTAACACTAAAATAAATCACAATTTTAGGATCTAAGCATAGAAACATAATTGGCAAACTTAGTAACACAATAGAACCATATCACTTTTCACTGACAATTTCCCTAGACACCGTAATTGCTTCCATTATCTATTCCCGTGGTCAATTATTTTATATATCTTATACAACCAAGATCGGAGGGCTTTATTAAAGTGGAATAGTAGGGGTTAAATGATTTTTTTGAATATAACTGAACAATCAATTGTTCTATTGCTCATTCACCCTGTTACCAAGTGACCACTTGATTAGAGAAAGATGTGTCTTTGAATGGATTGGTGCCAATTTAACCATGGAAAGACAATTAGATCGATTCATGAATTGTTATATTTAATAGACATCCTTAAAAGTATAAGAAGTTGCCCTTTTCTTCAAGATTGATGGGTTCCCTTGTAACCATGCCCATATGATTTTTTTTATGTTCATCTTCATGGAATCAATATTTTATGATGATGACTAAGACTACATTAATTGTTGCACAATTACTATAAAATCCTCATATTATTGAGAATTAAATTGGTTGTTGTTTCATATTCACATATTTTTATTTATTTTGCAACGTGATTAACTCTAGGATTTATGTGTATTGATGTAGTTAATTGCGTCCATAGGTTCTCCCAAACCCAACATGGGGGATATGTTTTCATAGATTGCTTATATATATATATATATATATATATATATTGAAATACTGAATGGATGGACTTTTTTATTACAAAATGAGAGAGAACCATTTTGAAAGAGCAAGTTGTATGTAGGTTCATTTTTAGATTAATAAAAAAACTTATCTTTCCACATTCTATTTGTGTTTCAATTGTAGTCAAATCCCCAGTTGAGGGTTGAAACAAATAAGAGACCGTATCGCGACCTTCACGATTAATACCACTCACAAAAATCTGATCATGCCAGGATGCAATGCACCTAATAACTGCAATATCTGGCACAGATGTCCAAACATTTTTTTGAGTATCATACTTTCTCATCACTCTTTTCAACCGATGGATCACATACAAGTAGTCCTGCTCACTTGTAGAAATAGTACAACTCATACATGAGCGAATATCCATCTCTAAACTCCACATGTCTTGCAACGAGTTCCAAATACTAGTCTTTGTATCAAAAAATTCCACATTGGTCAATCCATACGAATTTTCTCGGTTGCTTCCACTTATTACCATGAATTTTCCCTCCATGAAAACACCCAGACTATTTTTTTGATTTTCTGTCATGTGAGGGAGGATTACCCAGTTGTTTGCTTCCACATCGTAAGCTTCTGCAGTCGCCAAAATGTTGCCATGCCCATCAGAGCCCCGAACGACATAGATAATAGCTTTACCAACTTTCGAAGAAGCAACTAAACATGCGAACCCAGATCGACTTGTGGGCATGTCTGCTCCTTGGAGCCATTTCCTGGACTGAAAATCGTAAATGAATACCGAATTCATGTTGTGGTCTGGGATAGAACATCCACCCAACATATGTTGGAAAATGTAATTACTCACAAATCTGTATTGGACTCTCAGCCAACTCTATCAGAGTCTGTACAAGTCAAGATATTGTCTGTCAGTCTGAAAAGAGGGAAGAGTCCACGATTCGGCAATGTAAACCAGTCAAATTTATTTCTAAAGCTAAGTTGTTAGGTAGATAGTTATTATAGTCTTTAATGGTGAGTCAGTCGGCCCATGCAGAATTGAATATTCAGGTTGCCTATAAATAGAAGAAGCAAATTGTAAATTAGGTTAGAGAGTCAAGAGACACAATAGAGAGACAGAGGAACTCAAGGTGAGAAAGAGAAGTCAAAGCTCAAGCTTCTGTGCATGTGATTTAGTCGAAGAGTTGAAGCTCTGTAGACCAACAAGTCTGTACCGACCAGTTTGTAATCAACAAGTAAAAAACATTTGTAATTTCTTAAGTCTTTAGACTAAGAAACATAGTCTGTAGATTTCGACCAAAGTGAACCGACTTGAGTGATTGGTTGAGTCAGCTGACTGAGGTGAACTGCCTTGGTCGAAGACAAGAAGTGAGCTGACTTGGTCGAAGGGGTCAACTGACTTGGTCAAAGAAACCGACTTGGTCGAAGTGACAAGTGGTTGAGGTAAAATCAGTTGGTAGAACCGACAAGTAAGTCGAAGTAAATTTAGTCGAGTGGTAAGACCGACTAAAATTTATAAACTTGTCTAGTCGAGAGATGGACAAGTTTCACCTGACAAGTGAAAAAGAAAAAGTGGTTGGCGTGAAAAAGGAAAATTAAACTTTAAGATCGACTGAGCCCTAAACTCAAGTTTAGTCGGCTTGGTTTTGGCTAACTGGTATCAGAGCAAGGTTCATATAAGAGCAAGGTTTATATCAGCCCAAGATTTAGGAAACAAATCTTGTCTTAAAAGGTGGAAATTAATTTTCAAAGGAAAGTTAATTAAAAATTAAAATGGCTTCCACTTCTGGTTCATTGCAAACTCCAATATTTACAGGAAATAATTATGAATATTGGTATTTAACAATGAAGGATTTATTTATAGGTCAAGATGTCTGGGAGATAGTCCAGCATGGTTATGCAGAACCAGTAAACATGACAGCATATAACAATCTCACACAGGCTGAGAAATATGTCTTAAGAGAACAGAAAAAGAAAGACGGAAAATCTCTGTTCTACATACATCAAGCTATGCTGAGATCATACTCCCAAGAATAGCAGCAAAGACTAATGCTAAGGAAGCATGGGATACATTGGAGATTGCCTATCAAGGTTTGGATAAGGTAAAGACATCCAAGCTATAGAATCTGAGAAGAGATTTTGAATCTATGTCCATGAAAGATTCAGAGAATGTAGACACATTCTACACTAGAGTTGTTGGGTTGATAAACCAACCGAAATCTCATGGAGAACCCATAGCAGAACAAAGGGTTGTTGAAAAAATTCTTAGAAGTCTTCCACCAAGATTTGAAAACTTGGTTGTGATCTTAGAGGAAAACACAGGCATGACGACATTTACCATTGATGAGTTGCAAGCTTCACTCATCAATCATGAACACAGATTCAGCAAAACACAGACATCATTGGAAGGTTCATTTGCAGCATAGTCATCCATAAGCCGTGGTAGAGGTAGAGGCAGAGGAAGAAGTTCTTCAAGAGGAGGACGAGGTAGAAGTCTTGGAAATGTTGGTGGCAGAGGAGATAACCAGAACCCAAGTCATCCAAGTGGCCAGAGGTTTGATAAATTGAAAATTCAATGTCATTACTGTAAGAAGTTTGGTCATTATGTATATGAATGCAGGAAGAAGCAATATGACCAAGGAAGGCAAATCCCAAGTCAGTCGACCAGTACCAACACTTCGACAAGTGCAATGCTAATGTCATCAACATCTCTACTTGAATGCAATGCTGTTCAAGAAAGTCCACATGACATATGGTACTTGGATTCAGGCTACAACAACCACATGACTGGTAATTTAAATCTATTTTCCAGCCTAGACACTTCAGTTAAAACTGATGTTACACTTGGAAACAATGTCCAAGTTACTGTCTTAGGAAAAGGCACTGTTGATATTCTAACCAAACAGGGGGAGAGTAAGTATATCCCTGATATCTATCATGTTGAAGGTTTGCAACATAATTTGTTAAGCATTGGACAGTTGTTACAAAAAGGCTACAGAGTCTACATGGAAGATGAACACTGTGTGATCAAAGACAAGCGTCCAAGCGACCAGCTGATAGCAAAAGTGCCAATGACAAGAAACCACTTGTTTCCATTAAGAATAGTTCCTGACATAAAAGGGAAGACAAGGACAGGAGTTGCATTCAAGGAAAAAAGTGAAGAAACAGTTGAGCTCCTCGACAAGAGATAAAATTGCAGCGCTAATTTGCAAGCTGCATTTCAGACAGAAGTTTAGGATGAATCCTGGTTGTGGCATTTCAGATTTGGACATCTGAATTTTGGTGGGCTGAAGCTACTGCACACAAAGAATATGGTGAAGGGATTACCATTGATTGACAAACCAGAGAGGGTTTGTGAAGGCTGCAATTTTCGCAAGTAGCATAGAGAGACATTTCCAGTCAGAAAGTCCTATAGAGCACGCACACCACTTGAAATTGTGCACTCTGACATTTGTGGTCCAATGCAGGCATCATCCATTGGTGGCTGCAACTATTTTCTAACTTTTATAGATGATTACTCAAGAAAAACATGGGTATATTTTTTGAAACATAAATCTGATGCATTTGGTTATTTTCAATAGTTCAAGGCACTCATGGAGAACCAGAGTGGTCACCGCATCAAGATCTTAAGGACCTGCAGAGGAGGTGAATATGTTTCAAATGAATTTCTGAATTTTTGCAAGACCCATGGCATACAGAAACAATTCACTACACGGTATACACCTCAGCAGAACAGTATTGCCGAAAGAAAGAACATAACCATCATGGAGATGTCACACAGCATGTTGGCAGCCAAGCATTTGCTAAATGAGTATTGGGGAGAAGCAGTCGCAACTACCGTTTACGTTATGAACCGATGTCCGACAAAGAGTGTGAAGAACAAAGTTCCCTAAGAAGCATGGACATGTATGAATCATAGTGTTTCACATTTAAAAGTTTTTGGTTGTGTTGCATATGCTCATGTTCTAGATGAGTTGAGAAGGAAGCTAGACAAGAAGGGACATAAATGTATTTTTGTCAGCTATTCAGAAGACATAAAAGCATACAAGCTGTATGATCCCATCACAAGGAAAGTGATAATCAGTCAGGATGTTCAATTTGTCGAGAATGAATCATGGGATGGAACCGTCGACATAAATTTCAACATTGTGTTGAACGTCAACAATGATGATATGGAAGAGGAAGTGGTTCAAATACCACATGTAAGTCAACCGGTCGTAGCACCGTCGACTCCCATGACACCAAGAAATGGTTCAACACAAGGACCATCCACACAAGTAGCATCTCAAGCTACACCGACAAGTACACCAAGAGGACAGCAGACTCCATCAAGCATTTCGTCTAGGTCGACATCGACAGAACTGGTGAAGACAAGAAGTCCACGAGAGATATATGAAGCTGGTACACCTAATTCATTCTCTCTCTTTGCATTATTTGCACCTATATATGATCCACTAACATTTGAAGAAGCTGTTAAAGAAGAAGTATGGGCACAAGCCATGGATGAAGAAATATAATGCATTGAGAAAAACCAGACATGGGAACTTGTTGATATACCAAAAGACAAAGATGTAATCAGTTTCAAATGGATTTATAAGACAAAGCAAGATGTTGATGGGAATGTGCAAAAGCACAAGGAATGAATGGTAGCAAGAGAGTTCACACAGCAACCCAGCATCAACTTCAATGAAACATTTGCACCTGTTGCACGCATGGATACATTCAGAACAGTTTTGGCCATTGCTGCTCAAAACAAATGGCATGTTTATCAAATGGATGTCAAGTCGGCATTCTTAAATGGATATCTAGAAGAGGAAGTATATGTGGAACAGCCACAAGGGTATGAAGTTCCAGGTCAAGAGCATAAAGTGTACAGGCTGAAAAAGGCATTATATGGTTTGAAGCAAGCTCATAGAGCTTGGTACAGTCGAATTGATTCCTATCTCACTGAAAATGGATTTCACAGAAGTGAAAGTGAACCGACTTTGTACACCAAAGTCGATGAGCAAGGTAAGATGATAATTGTCTGCTTGTATGTAGATGATTTAATATTTACTGGTGATTATGGCATAGCAAAATTTAAAACAGTCATGGAAAGTGAATTTGAAATGAATTTGAAATAACTGATTTGGGGCTTATGAAGTTTTTTCTGGGCATTGAAGTTCAGCAGTCTGAAAGTGGTATCTTTATATCATAGTCTAAGTATGCAAGTGAAGTTTTAAAAAGGTTTAACATGTCTAATTGCAAGACAGCCCCAACACCAGTGATAACAGGTTTAAAATTGAGCAAGGATGATGAAGGATCCACTGTAGATCCCACGCTATTCAAAAGGATTGTTGGCAGCCTTATGTATTTGATAGAAACAAGACCAGACATCATGTATGGAGTAAGTCTGATCTCAAGGTTCATGGAGTCACCAAAAGACTCACATTGGCAAGCAGGTAAAAGAATTCTGAGGTATGTAAGTGGCACAAAAGACCTTGGTATTATGTATTCAACCTCAGAAAATTTTAAACTCATTGGTTACATTGACAGTGACAATGGAGGCAACATAGATGACAGGAAAAGCACATCTGGGTACACATTTCATTTTGGTACAGGTGTTGTTTCATGGGATTCAAAGAAACAACCCATAGTAACTCTATCTTCAGCTGAAGTAGATTATGTTGCAGCGACAAGTGTTGCATGTCAAGCTGTCTAGATGAGAAGAGTCTTAAAAGACTTGTCACAGAACCATCAAGAACCAAAAACAATATTCTGTGACAACAATTCAGCCATAGCATTATCAAAGAATCATGTGTTTCACAAGAGAACCAAGCACATTGACACAAGGTTTCATTTTATAAGAGAGTTGGTGAACGACAAGGAAATTTGTTTGGAATTTTGCAGGTCTAAAGACCAACTTGCCGACATCTTCACAAAGCCATTGGCAAAGGACACATTCAAGTATCTGCGTAGTTATCTTGGAATGAAAAGTTCTCCACAGTGAACTCTGTCATAAACAGAACATGTCTAAGCTCTGAAACATTTTGTAAATTTTGTTTTAAAAAAAAAAACCCATCTGCTTATAATTAAGGGGGAGTGTTGGAAAATGTAATTACTCACAAATCTGTACTAGACTCTCAGCCAACTCTGTCAGAGTCTGTACAAGTCAAGATCTTGTCTGTCAATTTGTCAAGAGGGAAGAGTCCACGATTCGGCAATGTAAACCAGTCAAATTTATTTCTGAAGCTAAGTTGTTAGGTAGATAGTTATTACAGTCTTTAATGGTGATTCAGTCGGCCCATGCAGAAGCAATCTTCAGGTTGCCTATAAATAGAAGAAGAAAATTGTAAATTAGGTTAGAGAGTCAAGAGACACAATAGAGAGACAGAGGAACTCAAGGTGAGAAAGAGAATTCGAAGCTCAAGCTTCTGTGCATGTGGTTTAGTCGAAGAGCTGAAGCTCTGTAGACCGACAAGTCTGGACCAACCAGTTTGTAATCGACAATTAAAAAGCATTTGTAATTTCTTAATTCTTTAGACTAAGAAACATACTCTATAGATTTCGACCAAAGTGAACCAACTTGAGTGGTCGGTTGAGTCAACCGATTGAAGTGAACCGACTTGGTCAAGGACAAGAAGTGAGTTGACTTGGTCGAAGGGGTCAGCCAACTTGGTCGAAGAGAAGAAGTCAACTGACTTGGTCGAAGTGACAAGTGGTCGAGGTAAAATCAGTTGATAGAACCGACAAGCAAGTCGAAGTAAATTTAGTCGAGTGGTAAGACCGACTAAAATTTATAAACTTGTCTAGTCGAGAGATAGAAAAGTTTCACCCGACAAGTGAAAAAGAAAAAGTGGTCGGCGTGAAAAAGGAAAATTAAATTTTAAGATCGACTGAGCCCTAAACTCAAGTTTAGTCAGCTTGGTTTTGGCTAACAACAGAACTAGCTTCCCACATACACAAAGCAACTCACACTTTGATGGAAACAAGTTACCAATGGGGGTCGGAGGTATTCTTTCCCATATGTCATTTATAGGGTCGTATACTATTATACTAGTGTTGGAAATATGACTATTCCAGGCTCGTACACCAGGATTGTGAAGGATTTGAAGAGTCTGCATAATACATATCAAATGTTCTCTCTTACCAAGCTTCTCTATGTCCTCTAAGAAACCTGGACTATCGATCATAGTCTCCCAGCTTCTGTAGGAACCTCTCAATTTATCGTAGAATTCGTAAGGAATTCTCAGCAACACCTCTCGTTGAACATCACTAGGAAAATCAGGAAGAGTTCCCATTACTAGAAACACTGCGGAACTCATAGCCTCCATTAACGATGCGAAACTCATAGCCTCCATTACTTTGCGGACCTCCATGTCAAGCTACACAAAATGGAGGGCACTTACAAGTTGAGTTTCACCTTAGCTTCAATGAAGTTTACTGAAACTGTGTTATGTATAAGTTTGGAAGTTGAGTGTTATTTTATAACGTTGCAAGGTGTAAGTACATCAATGTTTGAAGTATTAGCAGATAAACTGTGTTATGTATAAGTTTGGAAGTTGGGTAACCATGCAATGCTTGATGTATTAGCTGACAAACCGTGTTATGTATAAGTTTGGAAGTTGGGTGTTATTTTATAAGGTTGGAAGGTGTAAGTGCATGGATGCTTGAAGTATTAGCCGACAAACTGTGTTATTGCACCGAGAGTGAGGTGCTCTCCGACCCAGTATGGGAGAGATGTTGTGACGTTTGTAAGTGACACTCTAATAAAATAATAATAAATTTTATACCCAACATGTTGGCTTACACAAAATTAAAATTAATAATAAAAAATAAATTTTTTAATTATCCCCAAAAACAATGTCCGCCACACAAACAACTCAATATGGGGATATTGTGTACCTAACAAAATAATAATAAATTAATTAATTAATTAATTATCGACAAAAAAATGCTGAAACCATGTACAAGGCCTCCTAAAAAACCATGGTTTTATTGTACATGGTTTAGTAGGGCCTTGCAAATAGTTTTAAAATCATGTGCAAGGCATCCTAAACAACCCATGGTTTTATTGTACATGGTTTAGGAGGGCCTTGCAAATGGTTTTAAAACCATGTGCAAAGCCTCCTAAACAACCCATGGTTTTATTGTATTTGGTTTAGGAGGGCCTTACACATGGTTTTAAAACCATGTATGAGGTAGATGTTTTGAATACTGATATACTTTAATTTATTCAATACGTGAGAACCATATTAACATGATCCTAGATCTTACTTGAAGTTATATTTAAGATAGTATTAAAATGTATGTAATCTTTAGGTTTGAAACAATTTAATGTTTTCATTTAGGATAGTATTGCAAGGTTTTAAATAAGGGTTTTTATATTATGGGACTATGAAATATAACTATTAAAATATGGTTTTTTAAAAGTTAACCATTTATAATAATAATAAATATTTAAAGAAATGTATATCAATAAGTTTTTTTTTTCAATTATATTTTAAATATGGTTTTTAATATATAATTGAAAATATAGTCATTTTATGAAATAGTATAATATTATAATGTTTTAATAGTTTGAATAGTAAAAATGTTTATAAAAAATAAGGTTTTTAAAACATAATTAAAAATATAGTCTATTTATGGAATAGTATAATATTACAATGTTTTAAGAAATTTAATGTTTAGTTATAATGTTTTAATAATTTAAATAATGAAAAGTTTTTAAATCACATTTTTTTAGAAATATGTTTTAAATATATATTTTTAATTATAATTGCAAGTATAGTCAAATTGAAAAGTGTCATATTTAAAAATATATTGAATTTCAGTAACATAATTTTATTAGCATTTCATTAACTTGTAGAGTGAGTTTTTTCTTTGCATAGGTTTGAGTGTATGGTGTATTAATATTAATGCATAAATTAGTAGCTACATTGATTGGTTCTAATGGTGTATTAATACCTCGAGAGGTTTGCACCTAGAGAGTTTGATCCCTCTCGGTGCTTGATAGAGCCTAGGATTTGGATCTACGTTGGTGTATAAGTTTGAAAGTTGGGTGTTATTTTATAAGGTTGGAAGGTGTAAATGTGTGGATGCTTGAAGTATTAGCGGACAATGATGGCTATTAAATATTATATTTCCTATTAGGCATTTTATTATTATTTTCTTAATGGACTGATAGGTGTAAGTATTTTATACCCTATGGGACCACAATGATGGTCATTTCATTAAATTGGTTGTTAAACATTTTATTATTATTTTCTTGATTAAGTGAATAGATATTTTATACAATGTGATAATAAATTAATTCATGGTAAACCACTAAATCATGATTAAACATACTAAATCACAAGAATTCATGGTCTAACATGGTTATGTCATAGTCAAACATAATGAAAACCCTTAATACTATTCGTCATAAGTAGTAAAACATGGAAATACATTTTCATATTATCTAAAGAGGATTTGAATTATACCCAAGTTTAATTTATTATATTTGGGATTTCTCTATTAAATTAAACTTTAAGTAGGATTTAAATTATGCTCAAGTTTAATTTTTTATATTTATGATTCTTCTATTAAATTAAATTTAAGACAAGGTGAGCCCCACCTACCCTCAAGTAAATATTTACTTAATTTAAATTTATGATATACTTCCTATATTAAAGTGACGTCTACTTTATTAGTATTTAAGTTTATTTTTTTTGTTTTTGTTTTGTTTTAAATACAATGCTCAACTTTTTATAATGCAACCTCTTGGTCTCATCCCCACTGGATTGAGAATTACCATTGTGACCCTAATGCTAAAATAAAGATGACATATATAACAAATATTGATTTGTTATATGACGCAATACTCTAAGAAAACATTAAAATAATTGATGGAAATGTTTTGAAAACAATGGGTCTATTTGAATTTTTTCAAATTACTAAAATTTTATTTCTATTTTTTTTCAAAAATATTTTTTTATTATTATTTTTGGCATATATCATTGACATGAAAATGCTCTATGAGTAGGAATACAATCAACGTTGGTTCTAAATAGTAAGTAGGCAAAGATTTGAAATGGTTTCCTTTGGTATAAATTATTTGCTATAAAGGCATGCATTTGTCTTCCGTACTCCCAAAGTGGACCAATGGGGTGTTATTTACCTCTGAAACTCAAAAATCAACAGATTATAACAAAATTAGGATGGAATAAACTATTAAATGTAGAAGAGAGCTATACATATGAAACAATAATAACATAATATGGTAGGAAAAGAGCGTTAGTAAATATTATAGAAAACAATGTTCATAGACCTCTTGTGGTAGGGACACCATTAACTGGAGCAGATCGTCATTACAATAATTCTCAACAAAACTCTTTATAGTGTTGAAGCTCTTTAAATAGCTTCATCTATCACCCCTAACTACTTCACATGGCAAAAATGCAACTTCCTATTAGGCCTTAATTAATAGAGAGACCATTTTTACATTGATTGATGAACACTAACTTAATCAGCCTTATTTCATAGATATGGCCTTATACAGTGTGTGACAAACTCTTAAAGTATGGAGGGTTAGGGGATGACTTTAACATTCCCCCCCCTTCAAAAGAATCATTTTCCTCAATGTCAAAGGTGTGGAAATCGCTCTAAACTTGTGGGATGGTCTGCAAGTGGCATTTTCTTGCAGATTCTATTTCCATAAGATCAAAAGTTATTTCATTGTGGGCATAGAAAAATGTCGTTTTCTAGAAGCTAGTACTGCAACTAGCGAGATCCAAATGGATCCTCTGTTGTTGAGTTTTCGTAAAGTGGCATGTATTATACAATTACACCCACTACTCTTTCGAGGCTAGAGACATGGAAGATGGGGTGAATCTTAGAGTGGTCTAGAAGGGATAGATTGTGGGCTGCATGTTCAATGTGGTGGAGGATTTTTTAGGGTCAACATATCTTTGAGTGGGATTTTTATCGTGATGCGACCTAGTTGATCTCTTTTTCTACGATTGGAGTTGAAGAAACACTTGATCCCCAGCTTCAAAGGAGCGCTTGGAGATATGTTTATATTCTTGTTACTTTATTCTATTCTGGTCCATAATCAGATTGTTAATAAGCATGTAGAATGCCATCTTTAGTGTGGAGTGTGGTGCATAATTTTTGAACCTCGGAGGTACTAGATGGATTGGAAATCAATGATAAGGGAGTCTTTCCGTACACTTCCTTTTATGGTGTCATCATGGCGGTACCATTATGAGTTGTATTATAATACCATTTATCCATAGGGATTCATTTGTCTCATTAGTTTCGCATGTCTGACACAAAGTAGTTCAAGTAGTTTTTCATGCACTTATTGACTACTTCTATCATACTATCTATTTGGGGGATATATGATGTGTTGATATTCAACTGACTGCCAGAGTGTTTAAACAAACCCTTCAAAAAAATGTTGGAAAAAGGTGGTTAACTGTTAGAGACAATAGAAGTGGGCATATTTGGGAGTTTGAAAATTTGATTGAAAATGTTTTATGCCACCAGTGAGGATGTAAAATTTAATGGTAAAGCATACAAGTGGGATTGCTTGTTTAGACAATATACCAACACCATGATGACTATTTTATTGCATTCCTTAGGAATAGCCACAATGATATCCATAGAGATGTCCATCCAGATCTGGTTAGGAATAAGAAGTGGATGCAAAGCACCTAGAAGCCACACGATTTCTGCCTTACGTCATCGACAACTGTCATGGGATATAATGAAGTTGTGGATACCCTTTTCCATGCCTTCCCAAATGAAAAATAATTTAATTCTTTCATAAATTTTATGAAATCCAAAGTGAACCGCTATGGGTGTTGCATGTAATTAATCTATGATTATTTGTTTCAATACCAAATTAGAGGTGATATTTAGATGTGCTCCTTATTCTTCAAAATATTTATGCATGCCTTCGAAGAGGGTTAATGACTCCTTGAATAATGGTGATGAGATGCTTAACTGTGCCATGGGCCCACCACTCTTGTCATGCTTCTGTTGGTCTTCTATTATTAGCTGTCTCATACATCGCTTTCTAGCATAACACTTATTAAACCATATGATATATTCGTTTTATTGATGTTTATTTGTATGGTTATGTTTCTATGGAGACCCACGTGAACAAAAGGCTTGGTAAGTAATATTTTTTTGGTTATTTTATATTATTTTATGCATAAATTGGTTTTTATCTCCACATATATATATTCGGTCAAATGATGGTTTGTTATTTCTTTTGTGTGCAGGGTTTTCGGCACTCTAAGGTAGGCTCACTGGCTGTACCAGCAAATTTGGGGGTTTCGATCCACGTTTTGGGCGTTTCTTGAGCTTTCATCGCCTTTCAAAATGCCTACACAGATTTCCAGGTGCTGTTTTGGGATGGTCGTTGATTAAGAAGCTGTTGCTTTCTTGTTTTAGTGTTGTATAGATTTGAAAGGGATTCGAACTCCCATATTTGGCTCAAGTGTGCCAAGTTACCTGTAGAGTTGTTTGAGGATCAATTTCTGTCACATGATTGATTCTAGTCTATATCTTTAGTATAAAAGGGCTTTTGAAACCCTAAGACCAAAAAAAAGGCAGAGAGAAGATTGTAATACTCCATTTTATTAATACAAACAACATTTGTTTCCTTTGCGGTTTCGATTTAGAGATGGAAGGCATTGAGGGAGGGCCCCCTTCAGCACCAACCTTGGTATTTTGTATTGTGTGTTTTGTAATCATAGGTTAATGTCTTTATTCTTTGATATTGCTATATAGAATGCTGATAGTTTTACTCATATGAATGACTGCAGATTCTTAGTCACTTGTAATTGAATTAGCTTGCTGAGTAAATTCAGGAATAGTTTGTCTTTAACGCCCCTTTCTGGTTTTCAGCTTGGATTGTATATTAATGGCCATAATGATTGTTTAGGGTTATTGTCTTTATAAATTGTGTGATGATTTGATTCAAGTTTTTCTTTATGAGAGGTTACAGGTAGACTGAGTTTTTACATTGTTTTTACTGCCAGCCTATAGTGAGACATCGATAAACTCCTCTTGTTCACTCTTCTTATAGGAGACAGCGATAGACTCTTCCTTTTATTT
>LPNX010038919.1:272493-369323 GCA_001517045.1 Pseudotsuga menziesii | reverse complement strand
ATAGATTATGAGCACTGTAGCTGAGTGTGGATTGTGGAGTGTTTAAGGGATTGCTGTAGGGTTTGTTTAAATTATCCGTAGATTGTTCTTTTGAAGCATTGTTGTAGGAAGGATTTCTCTGAAAGATTAGGGTTGTTTTAAAACTATCTTGCCTGCACATATAGTGTAGCAGCTCAAAGTTTACGATTGCCTGGTTGATAATTAAATTGAGGTTAATTAAGTAACATTAATTTTGACTAACAGCTTCGTCAAGAAATCCTACAATTGGTAGGTATAAGGTGAACCCTCGTATTGAAATTTCTTAGACAAAGCATTAAATGGAATCACATTGTTTTGACCTTTTTCATATATGATTCCATAATTATAACCCAACATCATTGTGGCTCATTTATGTTTCTCATGCGAGGACAACCATTATTTAAGAAAATACTTGAGACTACGATGGTTTATCTTGATATAGAAATGTGGTGCAATCAAATATGATCACCATGTCTCAATTACTTGAAGGATATTCATCAGTTCTTTCTCATATGAGAATTTCCTCAAGTTTTGACCGCATATATACCTTCTAGTGAAGGCCAATGGGATTTCTTCTTTTCATAATACTACTACCATGTCATGAACCCACGAGGCATAGAATTCTAATATGAATGACTTAGCAAAATCTAGCATGGGTAGCACATGCATATTACACATGGGATCCTTTAGTATGGAGAATAGATCCTTTGCTACCTCAATCTACTAGAGATCATTTTTTTAGAAGTGCTGAAAAATAGCGGAAATATTGCCATAGTTTTCCACAAACTTACGGTAGTATCACATAACTCCAACAAACCCTCATAATATCTTGAGAGTTTTTTGGGTGGGGCCAACTCTTCATAGCTTCCAAATTCTTGGGATCCACCCTTACCCCATCCTAAATCACAATATGGCTCAATCATTCGACCTCATCCACCTTAAAATTGCATTTGGAGCATTTCACAAACAACTCTTGGTCCTATAGTGATTGCAAGCTACTGTGTCAAGATGTCAATATTAAAATATGATAAGTATGGTTGATTATGGTTTAACCATTGTTGAGCATGTTGACAGGTATATATTGGTTGACCATGGTTGGCTATTGGCTGTCTTTGTCAACCATGGTTGACCATGGTTGGCTATTGGTTGTCTACAACCATAGTTTGATTATGGTTTTTACTAAAAATAGATTAAAATATGTTGGTATACCATGGCTGAATATAGATTTGTCATTTGACTATGGTCGGTTTTTGAATATTTGATGAATTTTGACTATGGTAGACCATTGTTTGAGTATTGGGTGACTATTGTTTTTACTATGTCAACCATAGATTTCTATGCGTGACTACGGTTGAACATGCTTGACTTTTGATTGGCACTAGTTTTAGTGTGGTTGGCTATTAGTTCAATATGGTTTTTACTATGTCTAGCAAGGTTGACTTGGTTACCGTGGTCGACTTCTAGCTTAACATGGTCGATTTTTTGTTGATATGGATGACTTCTGGTTTACAATGGTTGACTTTCGGTTAAACATGGTTGATTATTGACTATGGGATGAATTTTGACTATTAGTTATCTATGGTTGACTTCTGTAGTCGTATTGGTTTACTATTTCTTTTACTATGTGAAACATGGTTGACTAAAAATATAGTGATGGTTGACTCAACATCATTGACTATTAACATAGCATATAAATATTCATAAATATAATTAAAAAACTAAAAATATTTATATGATAATTTAAAGTTATCAAAATTTGAATTGGTTGACTATATAGTCTAATTCACTAATGGATGACTTTTGACTATGGTTCACTATTTATTGGCCATGTTTGAATATTGGCTGGCTATGTCAACCGTGGTTGAATATGGTTCTTACCAAAAATATATAAAAATGCATTCGTTGACTATTGGGAGATTTTGACCTTTCAGTTGACTACGGTTGACCATTGGTTCACTATTGGGTGATTATGGTTTTCCCAATGTCAAGCATGGTTTAGTTTGGAGGACTATGGTTGAAAATTGTTGAGTAGTGGTTTTCGATGGTTTTACATTGGTTGACCATTGGTCCAATATTGTTTTCGCTATGCCTACCATGGTTGACTTTTGGTAAACAATGGTAGATTACATATTATTATTGGTCGTGTATGGTTGGCTATTGATTATGGGTTGACTCTTGGTTGAATGATGGTTTCCTTTTGATTATTGGTTGATTGTGGTTGACTTGTGATTATTGGTTGACTGTGGTTGATTTGTGATTATTAGTTGACTAATGTTTTTACTATGTGAAACATGGTTGAATATTGATATCACATATTAATATCCATAAATATAAATTTATAATTAATAATAGTTATAAGTATTTATATAATAATTTTGAATTATAAAAATATCAATTGGTTGACTAAAATGCAAATGACTTTTGGATGACTTTTCTCTATGGTTCACTATTGATCGTTAGTTGAATATGGAAACTATGGTTTACTGTTGGATAATTGTGCCAACCATGGCTTAATATGGTTGAATATTGGCTAACATTGTCAACCATGGTTGAATATTGTTGACTTTGGTGTTTACTAAGAATATATCAGTCGACTATTGGTTGGATTTTGACTTTTCTTTACTTTTGGCTATTGGTTGGCTTTTAATTGTTCGTTGACAATCGGGGGACATACTTTTACTTTGTCAACCATGATTTACTATGCATGACTATGTTTGAGCACGGTTGGGTATTTATAAATAGTGGTTTTACTATGGTTGATTGTTGGTTCAATATGGTTTTTACTATGTCTAATAAAGTTGACATTTTGTTTACCATGGTTCACTTTTTTCTCACAATGGTTCACTTTTGTTTAACAATGGTTTGTTGAGGATTATTATTGGTTTAATATTGCTTACTATTGACTATGCGTTGATGATAGATTGCTCGTTGAGTTTTAATTACTCGTTGATTGTGGTTGACTTGTGAGTATTGGTTGAATAATGTTTTTTCTGTGTGAAACATGGTTGGCATTGAACAAAGGTTGACTCTAAAATATTGTTAACAATTCAATAGGTATGTTCAACTTGAAAAGAAGTTTAACCATATTAATTCGTGATTGACCATTGTTTTGGCATGGGTGTATTTAATTCATCATGGTTAGATATGGTTGATTTTAGTTCATCGTGGTTGCCTATGGTTGAATATGTTTGAATTTGACTAACTATGGTTGGCTATGTTTAGCCATGGTTGTTGGCATCTCATTGTTGGCCATGGTTAACTTTGGTTCACCACCCTTGACTATAGTTGGTGTTATTTTACCATTCTTGAATTCAATGAAACATGGTCGACTTTCATTAGTTATGAAAGATCATGTGAGGCCATCGTTGACCATGGTTGACATAACGAGGAGAACCATTTCTGACCATTGTTAGAGTTTGGATTACATTGTTTGACCATGGTTAGACCATTTCTAACCATGGCCGATAAAAGGTTTGATACGATGATTGACTAATTTTGACCATACTAAACCATGGTTCATAAATGTTTTCACATGGCTGGCTTTAGGGAAGCGTGGTTAACTATAGTTGAATATGCTTGCATCATGGTAGAATGTGGTTTTATTTAAATTATGATTGTCCGTTGTTTTTGCATGGTTGACTTTAAACTATTCTTCACCATATTAAACCATGATTGACTATTTTTAGGGTGTGGTTGACTTTAATGCGTCATGCTTGACCATGCTTAACTATTTTTGAATTTACGACATCATGGAAGATTAAGGTTGTATCATGGTCGACCATGGTTGAATTTAGTAAACTATGGATGACTATGCTAAACCATTGTTGAATTTTATTAAACCATGGTTGACTTTGTTTACATTGGTTAATCATGGTTAACTTTGGATAGCCATGGTTGACTTTTTCTAACCATGTTTGATTATGTTTGAGTTCATGAATGGTTGAGTTTCATGCAGCATCTACTGAGTTTTTTTTTGAAGATCCATTTCGAGGATACCATTGATTTGTATTTCGGTGTTGGTACTACTTTCCACACATCATTCTTTATAATGGATTGGTAATCCTTGACCATTTCATCATCCCAATCCTTTTGTGTTATTGCTTCTTCAAAGCATGTTGGTTCTTTATCAACTAGGTCACACATCAAAGCCATATAACTAGGGTATGAGTTTGGCTTCTTTCTTTCTCGGATGGTTCCTTCTGGGGCACCATGTCTTTTTGCTTCTTCGATTACTTCATGATCCTAGGCATTTTTTCTCTTTCGAGAAATGATTTCACTGGGTAATTCTTCAGGTAACTTGGTTCTGTCATATCATGATCCTCAGGCATCTGAACTTCTTCTTCGTTTCTAACTATTTTAGGACTTTCAGCAACTTTAGGATTTTCATGCTCCTCTTCATCTTCCTTATCTTTCTTTGACTTCCTGAAGGTTGCATCTTCATCAAATGTGACATCTCTGCTAAGTTCAATTTGAAGGTATCCTGGGATATCAATTTAATAAGATTTTGATTGCTCACTATATCCTATGAACAATCCCTTCTTTCCTGAATGATCTAACTTTGTTCTTTTCTCCTTGGGAATGTGTATGTATACATGACAACCAAATATCTTTAGGTGAATTACTTCAAGGTTTTCTTTGGAAAACATTTCTTCTGGAGTTTTGTTCCTAAGGGCACTGTGGGAGATTCTATTATGTACATATATTGATGTTCTAGATGCTTCATCCCACATGTACATCGATAGATATTGATCATGTATCATAGCCTTCACAGCTTCCATGATAGATCTATTCTTTCTTTCTGCCACACCATTTTGTTGTGGATTATAGGGAATGGTGAACTCCCTCTTAATCCCAGCTTCCTTGCAGTATTCATTGAATTCATTTGATGTGAACTCTCCTCCATTATCTGAACTCAATATCTTTAATTTATTTTCATAGAGGTTTTCTATTAGGGCCTTAAATTCCTTAAACCTTTCAAACAATTCATCCTTCTTTTTCAAAAAGTATATCAAAGTCTTGCAGGTGTAGTCATCAATAAAGGAAGAATAGTAAACATACCCTCTTAATGAAGTAGTTTGCATTGGCCTGCATATGTTTGAGTGGATAATATCTAAGATCCCTTTTTCTTTACTGTCACTGTCTAGATAAGGATTCTTAGTATTCTTTCCTTGTTCACATTCTTTGGACACTCCTTCATGTTCTATTTGAATTTATGGTAGACCAGTCACAACCTTGCTTACAATTGGTAGAGATTTGTACTGAATATGAGCAATACTTCTATGCCATAGCTCACATGGGTTTACGGTACAGGTTGTGAATGTTGAATCTGCATGTCCCTTCAATTTCTAGATTCCTCCTTCTTCAATTCCAATTTCTACTAGATCATCTATGGTTTTACCTTTTGTCCACCTGAGAAATTTTCCATCCAAAAAAGAAACTCTAAATCCTTTCTTGTCTAAGGCTGAAATGGAAATAAGATTATTCTTTAGTCCTGGGACACACATGACGTCTTTCATCTTTATAGGCTTTCCAGAGTCCAACTTATAGGATGCTTCTCCTATTCCTTTGATATGGTATTGGGCATCATCTCCAAGCATTACTTTGTGTGGAGATTCCTTTTATAAAAGGCATGAGAGTGAGTCCTTGTAACCTATCATGTGCTTGGAGGAACCACTATCTACTAGCCAGGAGTCATTTCCCGGTGAGACTGATCCTGTTAGTGTAGAAATCAATACATATTCTTTACTAGAGTCTTCATCCTTCTTTGCTTCTTCTTCAACTTCTTGATCACTATCTTCAGTAGCATGGGCCTTAAATATTTTCATCTTTTTTAATCTTTCTGCTTTCATGGGAAAATTGATGGCAATGTGTCCCAACTTGTGGCAAGTGAAGCATTCAAAATTTGAGAAGCCTCTCTTGGGCCTCTTAAACCCTTGAGTCTTATGAGGATGGTTGTGACTCTTCCTTTTGCCTTTGGTATGAGTTTTCAAGGCTTGATCCTAATTTTCATTTAGCATTTCTTCTCTAGATGCTATCCTTTCTTCTTCTTGAACACGTTCTTCCCTTAACTTTCAAAATTTGGTTAGTTTCCTTCTTGAACATATTCCTCGGATAAAGGCTTCCCAATCTCTTGGAATACCACTTAAGGTTATCATCACAACTTCTGTTTCTTCAACCATATCATCAGTGGCTTCTAACTGATCCTTGATTTGAACTACTCTTGTAAATTAAGACTGCATGGTCTCTGACTTTTGAGTTCTTACAATTTTGAGTTGATTCCTTAGGGTCATCTTCCTATTAATGTTTCTTCCTTCAAATAAGCCAGATAGAGCATCCAACATTTCTTTTGGAGTCTCCCTTGAGGATACTTGAGGAATCAAGTTATCTTTAATGGATTCAGCTATGATCCTTTTAGATATGATCATATCCTTCTTATACTTGGACTTGGCTTCAGCTTCTTCTAGTTCTTTCACTTCATCCTTTACAAATCTATCTATATCATTATCTTATAGGATGAGCATGATCCTATACTTCGATACTCTGAAGTTTTTATCACCTTCAAGATTTTCATCTAGCTTGGTATTCTTTGTCATCTTTAATAGACTGAGAAATTTAAATGCAATAAAAAGGAATAGTACTTACTTGAAGAAAACAACTTCTGACTGACCTCCTTCTAGATGACCTAGGGTTTGATGCATAAGCCACAATTTTTTAGTTGGGATCATTGATAAAGATGAGTGATGGAGAATATGCACCTCCCTAGGGTGAGGTATATTGTATCTTTCTTTTTCCGAGATTGATGATGGAGTCTTAGGAAAACTGAAGCCCTAGTTTGTCCCAACAATAGTAACTAGTACAAAATTGAAACTTATTGGAATCCAGTTTTGTCTTCACATAAATATGCGCTCTTCGGGGGTGAGTTGAGAGAGCCCTATTTTCTGGTTGATCTGTCGAGGGAATTTTTCGGAGTAACAGACCCTAACTATGCAGTTCTTCCTTCCAGGCTGGATTTGATACCATGTTAAGTTTTCTTAATTTGCTTAGATGATATGTTAAAAAAATTGTCACTAGAAGATCATTGAATGAACAACAAGCACAGAAACATAATAACAAAAGAACACAAATATTTTCCTTGGGGAAACCACAAGGGAGAAAACCCCTCAAAACTTCCTCAGTATATAACTCAACCAGAGCAGTGTAAAACCTAAACAACTGCTTCTCTCTTCTTTATGGTGCACTAATATTTCTCTCTCTTGAAAAACATCTTGAGTGAGTGAGTACAAACGAAGAGGAGCACCTCCCTATTTATATTCTTCATTTGAATTGAACTCTAACCTAACAAGGCCGAACTGTCTAACTGATTGGGCTGACTTGTCTAGAAAGACACCAAAAATAACATTTATTATATTGACAAGTTTGGGTATTATTGACTCGACTTACATTCAGAGGTTTACATTGACTCTTACAAGACCAAACTCATCTCTTGAAGGAGGAACATATTCAATACATCTTCGAATATCTACCGAAGTTACAATACTTTAACACTAAACACTTTCATCATAATAATTTTAAAACTAAAGAACAAAATCAGAAGTTGATCCATGACATACCAGGGTATGCAATTTCCTTCCATTGTTATTGATCATGCTTGGTCCTCCATATCCTCATAATATGGAATTTATTATAAACAATAATATCATTACATTAACCATTTCCACGTTTTCATAATAATTATCATGATATAGTCATTTCATTAATTTAATATCTAATTCACAATGTCTTTGCATTTCAACATTTATTTTGATTTATCTCAACATAGTGCATGCCAATTTTATTAGTTTATAGGGGGTATTTCTTATGTCCACACACACGCACACACATGATTATCAAAAATTGATTTCTTAACCTTTACTGTCAGAATTTTATTCTCATTCTTAAAGGTTTATTTCCATGAATCATTAGAAGCTATGCATCCTGATTGATCTTACAGAGACCTTACCATAGATATGATGATATTTCATCTTGTATGTTCTATAGTAGAAACTTCAAACAAAATATGTTATTTGACACTTCCATCTATCCATTTTCCTTTAGTCCTCAACAATTTACAGGTCAGAGGAAAATTTTCAAGGATATCATTATTTGTTTTATCAATTAGTACTATCTTTTCATGTGGCATATAAAAATGTGTGTTCTATATACTCTCTTCCTTATAGGTTCATTAAATATATACATACCCAAAAATGTATAATGTGGAACCTTACCCTTTTACTATGATTTTACTTACCCATCAAGCCTTTAGTGTGATTACTTCATTATAGTTTTATTACTTTGAATGTATTCCTTCTTGCTTTTGATTTTGACACGAACATGGTAGGTTAATGCTTTAATCCTTAATTGTTGATAAGTTAAAACTTTTTCTTCTCCACGTTGCAATTGATTAATGCATCATATTTATTCCTATAAACATATTTTATGGTTTTCTTCCATTCAAAGACTTTGAGTAATAACAATAGGGATGCTTAATCTATGGCTACCTAATTTGTTTCTAAAGTTATGATTGCCATTGATGGTATAGTTCCCCAAATAATATATTCATGTAAGTTTATGTTGTTTAATTTTTATAGAATAAACTAAATGCATTAACGCGTCCAACCATTTCCACGTAGAAAAATTAAATGCAAAACCTTGTAACTTGGCCCTTAAAGTAGTGTTCAATATTAGCATAGTCAAAACTATCCTTGGAAGGATACTTAGGTTATTATTTTAGAGTAATCCTATACATATTATGTACTAATTAAACAAAGCAATCTATATTCAAATTTCACTTTCTTGAAAACAACTTAGACTCTTAACCTTACGACCTTCATCCCATTTCATTATCCAGTCAAGCATGTAATAAAATCTAATGACATATTCATTCAACCATACCAAAAAGAAACATCAACAAGGTTTTTTGCAAAACCTTATTCAAGTCATATAATGGAGCATCCAACTTCTTGTCCCAAGGATATACCATGCATTTTCAAAAATGATATACAATCAATCACGAGGATCAAAATAAATAAAAAATAACCTTTGAATATTCAACCTTATTTTTCTTTTCGATACAATCTTTTTTAACACAACGATTAAAGATTCAAATGCAACAGTTAAAATTGTTCTTCCCCTTTAAGCAAATTGCATAAAAATTCAAATACTTTTCCTTTTCACAATCTTCAGGGATAATGAAATATATGTTCATTAAACAAGTTTCAAGATTGTTTCTTCCATGAAAAGTATTCTTTAACAATTTCATTGAACAATGAAGAAAATAGAGAAATATACCTCATGCCAAATTCTTGTCAAGGATGCATTCTAAAATGTTTCATGAGATTCTTCAGCCAATTCTTGCTAAAAAAAGGCCCACTTTTTTCCTAAGAATATCTCAAGAACATGAAAGTTTAAAAGTAATTGGAAGGAAGCCAAGATTGTGAAGGAACCTGTAATGCCTTCCAGCCAAAGTTATATGACAATTATGAATTAATAGAAAGTTTCAAGATCATTGTTGCAAGACAAATGAATCAATATATGACCAAATAGGAGATTTTTTGTGTTATTTAGGACGAATACTTCAAAATAGATTGTGTAGACATATGTTCTATAACATATGATTGAGATAATTCGACAAGTTTCACAAGAACTTCTCTATCTTCCTCTATAAAGTTGGCACATTGTTCCATGGCTTGAGTTAGGGTAGCGTGAACTTGCAATTCCTGTTCACAGACTATTGAAGAAAATATTTGGCCTTATCCCCCCTTCAGATTGAAGACATTGATTAAAACGTTGTGTGAAATAAAACATTGTTCTGCAACTGCTCAAGAGAACGCTTAAGATCAACCAATCTTATGTAGCTTATATAGGTGGTGAATCGACATATTTTGATACATATTGTTGTTGATAATTGTTTGTGACAGAGGGGTTGAATGACCATTATAAATTTTGAGTCTTTTAACCTTCTCCTTGATAGGGGGAATACATATCTATAGTTTGAAGTTAGGTTCCAAGTTTTAAAGCGTTGTTGTGAGCCTATGAAAAAATGGGAATAAAGTATGTAGCCTTGTTCCTTAATTTTGAATTTGAAGATAGAGTGAAAGTCAAAAGTTTCCAGAACCATCAATTGGGTAGAACACATGTGAGTCTCCTTGTTTTATTGAATTTTTTTGGTAATCTTTAAACCATCTTTTCATGGTTCTAGGTACGGTTTTTGTGATCAACATAAGTCATTCAAGATTCTAGTTGATATGATATGTGGTAAGATTGAAACCACCTCTTGGTTAGTGGTCATCCTGAAATCACCTCTTGGTTAGTGGTCATCCTAAAACTACCTCTTCATAGCTTTTGAGCTCTTGATAGTTTATGGTAAACTTAAAACCATGTAATTTAGTAGAAGTCATCATCTTCTGTTGGTTTGTGTCATGGAGTTTTTGAGCCATTAGTAGCTGACTTTATTGAGTTTTCTACTCTCTAACTTTTCATGACACATAGTTGATTGTTTAAGTAGTGGTGGATTTTCAGGAAAGAACAAACTTATGATTAAGGGGGGGTGTTGAAAACTCCAATCTCAGTTTGTTAGTTTACCTAATTGCTATACAATTACATGACAAGTATGGTATTTTGTATTATGTATATATATATATATATATATATATATATATATATATATGTTTATGTACATATTGATTAATGAAAAATATAGAGTGAGCATTTTCCATCATTTTTTATTTTCTCTATATTTTCTTGATGTGCTCAATATTTCCTTAATGGTTTAACAATCACTATAGAATTTACAACATTGCTGGTGGTGTATGTGGTGGAGTTTCTAAGCGTTTTTCATATCGTGTTATGGTTTGAGGCTTATTATAGTGTTAAGATTTTGACATATTTGAAAAATTATTACTGTTATTTTTAGGTAAAAATCTAGATAATTTGTCTAGTAATTTTTTCATATTTACTAGCATTTAATATCCATGGATTTTATGCTTTTGCGTGAATAAATTACACAATTACTTTGTTAAGGAGAACCTTGTTTTCAGTTGAATTTTAATGTGGTTTACATTAAATTTGAATCTTGCATCCCTGTTTTATTTGATGATGTTGGTCTTTGGTTGAGTTTAAATGTATATTTTATTGGTTGTCCATGACCTCCATTCATTAGCATCATTGCAAGACCTAAAGATGATATATGAAGCTTATTTTTTCAAACATGTCAAATTTGAATGAACTTTTACTTTATTAGTTTTACATGTTTTTTTCTTCAAGATCGTATGTGTAAAGTTGAAGATGTTTGTTTTTCTCAAGTGTTCCGTGAGCGAAATGGTAATGGAAATTCATTTTTCTCTTCTCATTCTATCGTATCATTTTTTTAAAATCGTAACATCTTACAAGTGTATGAATAGGACTAACATAGTTGTTTGAAGTTTCACAGTGAATTTCTTTAATAATTTCCTTCAAATATGATATCATGTGTTCCCTGACAAAAAAATGAACTTTAGATTGTCCAGCGTTGTAACTCATTGTTCATTTTTTTCTAGTGAGATGAGTATATTTTACATCCTTTCTGGGGTGGCCTTTTGGGATTCTATAAGATGCATAAATTTTGTCTTTGGTGGAGTAGTATATTGGAATGTTGCAGCTAGATTGGTAAATAGCAATGCATGTTTGTATATTGGCACTGAATAGATATGCCAATATTAATGGTTTTTCCTAATAAAGGAATTAAGATATTATTAACTATGAACTTTGAATGAAGCTACTACAATTGTAGGTGAATCCAGGAGCCAGTTTATGGTTGACTATTAATTCGGTAGTCATTATACTTTTAAAAGAAAGATGCATAATTATTGTTTTTGTTGGAGTAATCCCTTGGAATATTGTAGTTATATTGGATAATAGTAATGCATGATTTTGTATATTGGTGTTGAAGAGAAACACTCATATTAGTGGTTGATATCTAATAAAGGCATTAGTTTAAGATTTGGTGTGAGCTATGAAGTTGATGCAATTCTTCGCGAAGCTAGTTTATGAGTTGACATTGCAATTTTTAAAATTGTATTTTTGTTCAAGTTGAACAATTGTGTATGTATGGGGGTTAGGGTTTAAATGTGAGAGAAACCAAATTTACTCATGCTATTTATGGTTTTAATCTAGTCCTATATTTCCTTCATATAACACCATTATTTTTATTTATAAATTATTATACAATCACAATGAGTTTCATAGGAGTATAGATCATTGACCTCAATCCATATTGATTTGACACTATAAGAGACAAAAGTCAATAACCAATTAATTTGTTAATGATTTTCAATAAACATTAGAAATTAGTGACAATACAATGTTTAATGGGCTTTACAATTGTATTCCAACATGTGAATTTAGGGATGATGATTTGACGTCCTTAATTTAGATCACTTATAGTATGTGTGATGGGTACTCGCATGAATATGGTAGCCAAAACTATTGAAATATGAGCATGCAAGCAGTAGAAATCAAAAGCGCACATGCACTCCCAACACCACTCATGTGCTTTTGGTCTAATAATTTCCGAACCTCCACTAAAGAATCCATGTTAGCACAAAGGCACACACACACACACACACACACTAATAACATGCACATATTACTAAAAACACGTGCATGGTTAAGAACATGTTCACACTTTTAAAAATGCACCCATAGTTTTATTACATAAATAAACAAAATCAATATTTTGGCCATAACTTTTGATCCTAAACTCAAATTTTGATGCTCCTTATATTGTTGGAAAGGTAATTATGAGACCTAAAAAATTGTTGTTATATGTTTTTCATGATTAATCACCCTTTGTTTCCTATTTAAAATAAATAAATATATGAATCTTTTGTCATTTTCCTCTCTCAAGCATAGTTAAGAGAGAGAGAGAGAGAGAGAGAGAGAGAGAGAGAGAGAGGAATGAAGAGGAAGAGGGAGGAAAGAAGAGGAAGAGGGAAAGAGGGATGGATAGAGAGTGGGGGATAAAGAGTGTGTATGTGTGTGTGAGAGAGAGAGAGAGAGGGGAGGGGTAGGTGAATGAGGTAGGGAAGGAGAGAGAGTGAAAGATAGATATATAGGGAGGGAGGGATGGCGAGTGGGGGGAGATTAAGGAAGGGAGGTAAGGAGAGGGAAAGAGAGATGTAGAGGGAGGATGAGACATAAAGTGAGGGATGGAGAGAGAATGAGGGGAAATGAAGGGATGGTGAGAGATAGATCAAGTTAGGGAGGGAGGAAAGGAGAGATATGGAAAAAATAAACAAATAGTGGTGTTACAAAGAATATATCCTATGACTTGGGGTGGACCACAACATACAGGATGACACCTGAAATAAACCCATTTCCAATCATGCTAAATATACAAGAAAAACTAACACTAAGGGACAAAGGTGCGTACCTTATTCCGAACGTTCAATGTAGATCCCTGTTGAGCTTTCAATCAAACTTGTACCTACACATTTCCCTCAACAACAACAAGATATACAAGCATGATATATATAAAGAATTAGAATCTAATATAGCATGTTATATTCACATACATAACCAAAGTAATTACATCCATGGATAAAAATATTTATAATTACAAATGAAATGGACAAGAAATGGATATTTCTATTAATATGAATAGAGATAAAGACGAGAAACTCTGTCGGCACCTCGTCAAAATCAAGAAACTGAGTCCCTCCACTTGAGCCTCGACCACTTCAACCCTCCATAAGCCCACAAAGATCAAGGAAAGCTTGGGAAATAACGCTAATGGCTGCTTCAAGGATGAAGGGATGCAGACTTAAGTACATAGGAATGGGACACAATTTCGCTATAGTATCTTTGGTATCCAAAGTTCTCCTCCTCTAATTCTTCATAATAGATCAATAGACCTTCAATAGGAGGTGAAGGGTTGAAGTGGAGCATTTCTTGACATATGGAAGGACAAGAGACAAGTCCTTCATTACTTGGTGGGGGAAAACTCCATTTTTTTAGCACATTTCTTGATGTACACGGGTGACAGTGGTGCAAGTTGCGTATATGCTGGTTGTAAAATTGTGACCCACGTATACATATAAAAATGTATTTTAAGGGATTCCAGTAGAGCATCTGTGTCATAGTGAGCAAAAAATGGGTAAAATGAGTCTACATAAGGACATGGATAAGCCATCAAAGCATGAAGTATCAGGTCTGGAAAATCTTGCTATAATAGATTCCCCCTAATGTGTGAGGTTATAGGGGTACACGATGAGCGAAATACATTATAATAGCCCTAGAAGTGGAGTAATGAGTACCAAGGTGGAAGAAACCAACCACTCATCAGTACAAATCAATGATAGATCTCTACACATGACTGCAAAGATATAGCAGTCCCAGTTACATAAGAGTACAATGGCCATTAATAGGAATAATAGACATATGTCATGAGTGGTCATAGCCATGTACAATATACAGTGAAGTAAGGTCTTCATAATGAATGAAGACATCAAATGGTATACTAGAATATGGTCATGAGAGCTAAAATCTCATAGATACTAGCATTATCTAGGAGGTAACATATATGGAATGTGACCAAGCTCGAAGGTATTCGACACAAATCATCGCTAATACATGTCCCATCATATGATTACCAGTCATTGATGTATACCTTCAATAGACGTGAGATCGATGGGAAATTAATTTCTTGATGTACCTTTAATAGGCTTGGTGAAGGGATGAGTTGTAGATTTGTTGAGGAATTGGGGGGATGAGTTGTCTATTTGTTGAGAATTTTAAGGGATAGGTTGAGAGAATAGTGGATCTATAATTATGATCAACTATCTTGGATTTATGTATAAATAGGAGGGCTCTTTTCTCATTTTGGTTAGAGGCCTCTCTAGTGGTTTGGAAGTAGAGAATAGTTCAGAGTTAGTCATATAATAGATTTTGAGTATTATGTAATGGAGATGATGCTTAATGCACATCCCTTGACTCTCTTATGTTAATATAGATTTTCATAATTTCTTTCTCATGAGTTGTTAATGTAGAATTTTAGTTCTTTTTATGCATTTTCAGCATTGATTTTATGTGAGCTCACCAGTTAATGTCAATTGCTTTATACATGTTTATTTCATGCAATTCCAGTCTTTCTTTATCAAGTTAATTTATGTAATTTCATGTTTTCTGCAAGTAGATTTATTTCCATATGCTTTCCTGTTTTCATAACTTAGATTCAATTTTAATTGTAGATTAGGTTCAACGACACTCTGCTCCTGCATATATTTTGTTTGTGCCTCACAAGTTTACACTCTCTCTAAGTTGACAATTAAATCATTGGAATTTTGTTATAATTTGTTTAATATTTTACCCAACATTTTGGCGCCGTTGCTGGGGAGGTGCTAAAAGGGATCAGAGTTTAGATAGGTAGATAGTTCATTTTTATTAGATAGAAAGGGGGAGGAAAAATGGTAAGATGCAAAGACGACTTCACTACGGGATTTCTAGGATTTCTGTGGTGTAACAGCCATACGCATCCAGTTTAGTGGGTCGCCCCAAAGCCTTGATTGTTGTTTCTGCAAGTGTGTTTGTTTTTTTGCAAAGTATTTACTTTTTATGCAAGTGTTTTCTTTTTCTGCAAATGTGAGTTTGTTTTTATGCAAATTTTTCCTTTTCCTTTTCAATTTGGATTGTTTTCATTTTTGGGGCCATCTTTATTTCATATTAACTTGCTTCTAATTTTGTATCTATTCGTTTTTGTTTTGTACAGATTTTCGTACACCTTTTTTAGTTCTGATTTTGCATTCGTTCTATATTGTTTGTCATGTACTCGTTTTTCTAGTACTTGATTTGATTCCAGTTAAATAATTCTAAGATGAACATAAGCCTAGAGCAGCTCACCCAGATCCTAGCAGAAGCTGGGATTTCCTCTTCTCAAGAAGAGGAGATCTTAATAGTAGCTAAAATATTTACTACTCCTCCTGAAGAAAAAGAAGAATCGGCAGTTGAAGAATTGTGCACATCATGTGAGGAGCAATTATGTGAGAAGAAGATCGAGAAGGATGAAGAAGGGATCTCGGGTGATCAAAGTCATGAAGGATATCTTGCAAACAAATGTTGCATCCAACAGTGTTTTAAAGTAAGTACTAGGTTAGATTGATTTTGTTTTCACTTTTATTCTATTAATTTTCATTTTAAGTATTTAATTTTCTATGTTACAGCATATTCTAGATTTAGTTTTTTAAAATTAAATCTTAATCTTTGTTTACTCCTGTTAGATAGGTGGTTACACTGGCAATTTTATAATTTTCATTTAGAATAGAGTAGGTAGGCTTTAATTTTTATTTTTCAGTTGAAAATTAGCTTTGTGTTAATTTACTTTAATGTTTCTATTTATAAGAAAATTATTTTTAAATAGTCTTAATTACTATTGTTTTAATTTTGTTAGGAACTAAAAATAGTCTTAATCTTTTAAAATCTAATTTTTTTATGAAATTCTTTTCTTTTTTCATTTTAATTTTTCATTTAACAAATTTTCTCAATAAAAAATGCATTAGGAGTTAGTTCATCTTAAATTTATGAATAATTATACAATAAAATAATAAACAAATAAAAATAATAAAATTTATATAGTTTCTTTTGTTTAATTTGTTCTTTTGTTTGTTTGTTTTTTTTAAATAAAATAAATAAATCAAAGTAAATTTTACCCTTTTATTTTTAAATTTATATAGTTCTTTTTGTTTAGTCTTAATTTGTTTTGTTAAAAAAGGAAGTGAATAACTCTAATTCGCACCTAAGAATAGAGTCTAACATAAGAAAAACAGAATTTAAAAAATATATATATATATAATTAAAATTTGAAGTATATAAATTAATATTTTTTAGTTTTCTATTTTTAATATACTCAACAATATATGTATAGACATATACATTAAACATTTTTATACTTATATAAAAAATATAAAATATAAAAATAAAAACTTTTGAAAAAAACCAAACCTAATGAAACGAATGGTTTTTGTTTAGGTCAAGATAAACATTGAATAAAAAAATGTATAAAAATAAAAATAACACATAACCTAAAGTAGGAAATGAAACGAATAGTTTTTGTTTAGGTCAAGATAAACTTTGAATAAAAAATGTATAAAAATAAAAATAACACATAATTAATTTTTTAATAAAACTTGCAAATTTTAATATGCATATATAATAAAAATCCAAATAACAAATCAAAGGATTCATTTTTCAGCCCATCTTTATATCTGTTTTTAGCCCATTTTTCAGTCCATCTTTCGATCTGTTTTCCAACCTCTTTTCTGATCTGTATAGGCTAAAACCTCTAAAAATTTAGATAAATAAATAGATTAAAAATTAAATAAAACAAAATGGAATAACCCTGGAAACCCTAGTTATGTGTGTGCATCTTTATTTATGACCGCAAGTTTATTGTTTGTCATCTGGCGTGAGTGGGAATGAAATTTTGCATTGAGCTAATCTGAAGCGATTGAGGCTGATACCGCCCTGTAGGATATATGTTTGAGTACTGGTTTTGGATGATTAACATGAACATAATTCAAGCTGAAGGAGGGAGGGATATCATCGCTGCCTAACAACCCGTTCTATTTTTAGCTGAGTTCAATAATTGAACATACCCCCAACTACGTAGGTGAATTAATCAAGAATGATTATGAGTGTATCCAATGCGTGGTCAACCAAGCCAATGACGCATAGACAACGATCTGAACATATATTTTTCTTCATTAATGGAGAACCAAATTTTCATTAAACGGAAGGATTATTTGGCAGATTCTCTTAATTAAATCATTAAGGGCAGTCGATATTGGAGACCGCTTTTAAAAGAAAATATTTGGGGATATTGGAGAATCAGATTTGACGCATAGACTGAAATTAATTTCAGCCCACCATTTAGCTCGATTTACATGAATGGTCACAACCATCCCATAAGGCTCCTTAATCACAGAGGTAAAATTCTCAGATCAGTAACAGAATCGACCTGGTGTTATCTATTGAGTGGTCTTGAAAAGATAAGTGTATACCGGAACCGTCTCCATGAAATTAAAGAACTGATATCCCTTGGTTTTCTGGATTCTTCCTCTTTATTTACATTCTTTTTCACATAGAATAGGATTTTCTTAAGACCTTAACCTAGAATTGTACCTATGACCTTG
Source organism: Pseudotsuga menziesii (assembly GCA_001517045.1). Taxonomy (NCBI): domain Eukaryota; kingdom Viridiplantae; phylum Streptophyta; class Pinopsida; order Pinales; family Pinaceae; genus Pseudotsuga; species Pseudotsuga menziesii. Next base: position 351,105 of record LPNX010038919.1, on the reverse strand, counting down.
ACCGTAAACCTTACCTTATGAATGAAACAAAGATCTTACCGCTAAAACCATTGGCGCTCATGCATGCTACCTATATTTTAAGCATAAGCTCCTGATGAGGGTGCTCTTCTGCTCACAAGTCATGAATCATTAATTCCCTTCCTTCGGTTCGGCCAGGATCCACCACCTTGGATCTCGTGCAGCTTCTTTTCTATTTAATGGTCATACGGTAAGCTGTATAACCTAATTTAAGTGGGTACAGCTCCATATTGAGCCCCTATGCTTCTACTAAGCCACTTCCGTTTCCGTCGAGACGTGCAGGTAAGACTAGGGAGATGCAGGTTCGGGGGAGACCCTCATAAAAGTGGGTGCGCTTTCTTTCAGAAGAATGCTTGCTTGCCTTGAAAATGGAGTATGCTTACGCTGTCTTCAATACTTATGCCCGTTTTCAATAAACTATGAGGGAGACTTCATGACCGTTGGAGCGCTATCGCTTTCCTGGACAGTGACTTCATGATGTTGCTACTTTCATTATTATTTTCCCTATATTTCTTACCTTTGGCTCAGTGCTGCTAAATACGTTAGCCGAATAGTTTGAAACGTTGCCTTAGCCTATACCTCAGATCAGTTCCCTTAGCTGCAAAGGAAGGAGAGTTATGTACGTATCTACAGTTGTGTTAGGTAGGAATAAATACAAGGAGCGTTAGCCAATGAAGATAAGAATACAATACGGCTAGAAGGAAGGAGATTTATTACACGACTATCTTCGAGATTTTCCATTTTCACTTTTCTTATTTTGTATTGGAATGGAAAGGGAAGATTGCCACATTCGGTATTATCCCAGGTCTCGCGCTTCTCATTGTTTACTTTTTCTTTCTTTTCCACTTTGTTTGTCAATCGCTGAACCTCCACGTCATGGCTGTTCTCAGTTTTTACATTTCTTACATTTCTTGCTTTCTTTTCCACTTGCTTTTCCACGTCATGGCGGTTCTCAGTTTGTGGCTCCTCATTGCGAACCTCCACCTCGTTGCGAATGGAGACAAAGTTTCCTTGCGAAGATTCCTTACATTGTACTCTCCCAAAATATTTACCTGTTTCCACTCATGCCCTTTTCTCATTTTTCAATAATAATAAAACCAGCAATTGCTTTAAGGAGGTGCAATAATACGTCGATAAGGTGGTTGTTAAAGGGTAAAAGAAGACATAAAATGTAACATTAAAATGAGGTAGTACAAGACTGCAATTAATACCACAACAAAATGGAACACTTCAATTTATCAAAAGATAAAGAATAGTCCAATTTAGAATAGATAACAAGTTTATTGAACTTAACATTTTTACAAAATAGAAAATAGGGCTTTCCAATTAACATCACATTATACAATGAACATGCGATGGCATATGATAAATTTATCTTATGAAGAAATGACTCCAATGTGTTGTTATAACTATAAAGAAGGAAAAACATATTTGATAAGAACGCATGTATTCAAACATGGTGTTCCAAACATATTGGGTCAGTTACAATCTTGGATGAATTGCAACAACTTCTACTCCATCAACCTTCCTTGAAGCAAAAGAAACTTAGCATTCAAATGGCCCTCTCCATCACAATCACTTTCTTCTCAACAAAGACACTTTCCTCTCAGCATATATGAAATGGGGATTCCATAAGTATTCTAATACCTCAAAGATTCTGGAAAATAACTAATAGAATTTACAACCTCTTAAATCGATACCTGACTTCTTGAGATAATTAAGGACATGAAAGATCAATCTATAATGAGATGAAAATCATTTCAAAATGGTTGCAATAGAATGAGGCATTCACCTAGGATGTAATAGCAACATGATTTGAAAGCACCAATTTGAAACATGTGAACAAGGCCACAATTCAAAACTGGCAACCAACAAAAGCGAAAGGCTATGTATGGGAAGGTAAAGGTGTTCACATTCTCATCCCATGGCCAGCAGGAAAAGGCACATCACCAACGGCTAAGCCCTTGGAGGGACAATACAGGACACGATGCAGCCCTAAATGCATACACATTCACTTACCAGTCACTAAAAGGCCACAGACCAAGTTTAGCAGCTGCATCAAAACCAAAACTTATGCAAACCCTGCTCTGTACGAACACCAAACCCAATTCTTGCAAATCAGTTGAATGCAATTTGTTTGTGGGAACCCAAGTAAGTTGCAAAGCATGTGAATCCTCTCTAACTACGAAATCGTTGGAATTTTGAGATAGCCAAAATGAATGTCAATGCAAAACACAATGAATGCACAAGGGAGGAGCAATGGATTGACAAAATGTCAAGGGACCCCCATGAATGGTTTATGTGAAAAAAGACAATTCCATCTTATATGCCCATGGAGTCTGTCTACCCAATGAAATTATTTATGGGCGATTAGATGGTTGAGACATTAGTATTTGTTACAAAACCCCTTAGTGCAGTCATTGTACAGTCAAAGCAAGCTGACTATCACCTACAGTTTGGGGTTTAATACGTTCAACTCTATTGTGAACATGACAATAAGCAGCAGGCCAAGGAGAGTCCATTGGATAAAGAGAAGAACCAGCCGAAGCGAGGGTAGACTACCGAAGGAGCAGAAGAAACCATGGAACGAAAAGAGCCATCTCGAGAAGTGGAATAAACCGTCGGGGTGTGGGGAAGAAGTGACCAGAGCAGCGAAAGAAACCATGGGATTTAAGAATTCCAAATGAAGCAACCGAAGAGCCTAAAGAACACGAGTCAAAAAAGAAGGAGGACACATGTAGATTTCGGGTTGGAGGAAGGGAGGATGAATTCTATAGTGGTCTCAACAAACACCCCAAGGTTAAAAATGCTTGTCATGGCCTACTCCAAGATCATAAATAAACCTAGGCATAAAGAAAAAGCATAAGTAACTCTAGGCCTTAAGCAGAAGAAAGCTCATAAAGTAAAAAAGCAGCAAACAAGTCTACAATAAACAAAGAAGTAGATATGATTTTCTCTCTTTCCCAGGTGCCACATACAAATGGTGGAGTGAAAGCTAAATGTAAAATATTCAAAACCCTTATAGAAAAGTCCTTTAGGTAATCCCTAAGTTGTAGGATAGTTACTAATAAAATAAAATAAAGATTAGGTTGATTTAGAATAGGGTACTAAAGGTCATATGGTTAGGCCTGACACTACTTTTGACATATGATCCATGGTTTAAGACATATATGTATAGACATGAGCAAGGCATGGGTAGCGCAGGAAACCCTCACTATTTTCAATGCAACACAAGATATTTTAATAAAGCTTCCTTTTTGTGAATATAGATTTTTCAGGTTAATTCGAGTGGGAACGAGAGTAGACGTGATAGATTCGGGGTAGCGGGATCATGAGATGAACATTGTTTTCTGCACATTGTTTTATGCGGCAATATGAATCTTAAAAAAAAATGGGGTATCTTGGCCATTTTAGCAGAGACTTGTGTGTATTGTGTATGCAAAATACGAGGAGAAAGGGAAATCGCTCTAGGGCTATGTTGTGGCATGATAAAGCTAAAAAACATTCATGCATCAAGTTCAAACAGGCCAAGAAGGGAATGCTTCAAGTATGTCACTTGGCAGTCATTAAGAGGCCACAAAACAAGTTTAGTAGGCCTAGACAAAGGGATGTATAAGAAGCCTACATGCAGGATTCAAATCTAGACTTAAAATAGGACCATGCAGAAGGTAAGTAGGCCCAGACAAAGCCATGTATAAGCAGCCTACAAACATGAGGAAAAAACAACCTTAGAAGCATCCCAGGGCTTCCAGAAGTCAACCGAAGCAGGCGAAGGACGCAAAAGACATGCATCAACAAAGCAGGAGGAGTGCAAGAGGACACACGCGGAAGGTGGATTGATGGAAGGGATGACAAGTGTTACAGTGTTCTCAACAAAGACTCCAGGGGAAAAACACATGTAGGTGTAACAAGCATACTAAACAACATATTTTTTTCCATTTCATGTCATGTAGTCGCACACTTAAACCACATTGTGTTTGGATATCAATCCATGTGAAATTCAGAGAAATGTTTAAGCAAAAAATAGGAAAACTTTATTTGTAATACTCATAATAGTTCCTTGATCAGATTATCTAACATCTAGATTCTATGACATGGTAGAAATTTGGAAGTAGATAATGTTCAAGACATTATAGAAAAATCCATAGAAAACAATATTATTGTCCAATAATGTTGGAAGTTGGCCACTTTATTTGGTCAACAGATGTTATGTAGACATTGAGCAGGCTCATAGTTGTAGCTATGTTATTAAGTATGAAAATTCAGAAAAAGTAATTTCAAAGTACATAGATTATTTACATGAAAATCATAGTCTAGGTTTTTCCTATCCAAATAGGAAGCAACCCCCAAATAGACTACATCAAATCTTTATCAGTTCAAGCAAAGGTCAAGAAATGTTGAAAGGAGTTGCGTGCAACTTATGAATGTTCTAACTTCCCTAGACTGGAGAGTGGTTGTGTATTCAATCTAGGGTTGGGGTGTGGCATGAACACTCTCAATAAGTGAAAACATCAAGTTCGAACAGGGAAAGAAGGCCACATTTCAAGTCTGTAAACCAACAAGAGGTAACAACTCTGTATGGGAAGCTAAAGGAGGTCACAACCTCGGCTCCTAGCCAACAAACGAAGGTCATAGAAGCCACATCTCAACCCTTGGAGGGATGACATATGTCAGGTCTCGGGCCTACAGGGCATACACAGTCACTGGCTAGACACAAAGTGTAACACCCTGGTTTTGACCCCGTTGCGTTAGATGTATATGATGATGTATATATTGTAAATGATCAGGGTGTGGAGCTAAAGGCCAAGGCCCCACCATTGATCGGTTATGTTATGTTTTGGATTTGAATTGTCACAGATGGTATATCGGGGCATGCGACATATATTATGATGGTCATCATGTAAATATGCATCTATAATTAAAAATGAACCCAATCAGCTATGATCGCGGAAACTAAAATGAGAAAGGGGCATGATTTTCACAAGGATAGGGGTGGGGAAAATTGTCAACCTTGGCCAATGAGAGAAAAACCCATATGTCTTTTTCCTTTGTTTTATTCCAACCACTTTCATTAAGAAAGGTTGGTGGTGGTTGAGGAGTTATGGTCTTGGAAGTGGGGTGGCAGGACTGTCAGTCCTCACCCACACGCACACTCTACCCACGATTTTGTTGTTCATCCTCTCACGCAGATATTCTTCTCTCCACGACTGTGCTGAAGGCTCATGCACTTCCAATTTTTGCATCCTTCCTGTTGTTTGTTCATCCACGAAAAAAAAACGGAGCTGTTTTTCCTCACGCAGGACCTCCATTGTCTGTGCATTCCTCACAGGGTCGGATTGTTTTCTACACACAGGATTTTCTTGGTTTTTATCCACGTATTTTTCCTCTATGGATATACGGATGGTTTGGCTGTATTCTTCCCTCACGGACTGATTCGTGGGTCCTGCGTTGTCGTTTTCATTCACACCCAGGCTGGGGAACTATAATCTCTTTCCCAGCATGGTCTATGTATGTTTTCCCGGCGACTTCATTGCCCAAGGACGGGTTGAGTTTTCCCCATGTTGTGAGCTGCGTCCACTGATGCATTTCGGGGGCTGTTAATTTACCCAGGCCATGAGCTATGTTTGCTGTTACGTTTGGGGACTACTGTAGATGGTTTGAAGTCATTTTCCCTGGTTTAAGCTGTGATAGATAAATTGATTGCATATGTGCAATGGTTGGTCTTCGGACTGTGTAAGGAACAGGGATGTTGGCTTGGTTTGCTTGATAAACCTGGTGCTGGAAACCACACAGACAGAGCTAGAGGGCTGGCATTCTTCTCCATCACCCCTGAATAGAACTGGAAGGGAATGTAGGGTCTGAGGGACTGTGTAGCAGAGAAGGGATTGATTCCTTGTGTTGGGTGTGTTTGGGTGTCTTAGAGGTCAGGCTAGTTCTGGTGTAGGTGTTCTTCGCTCTGTAATGAGCTCACCAGCTTAGCATTTAGCCTTTCCCAACTCCTTGATGGCCTAATAAACCCAAATTTGTTGGCTTGGCTGTGTGTTTTGTATATCCTTGGCTATGTGTAAGCCTACTAGTTCCCTTACTCCTTGGAGAATCATGCCCAGCTCGGGGGTGGTAGTGTTGCTGAGAGATTAGGGAGCACGCTGGCCTATGGTTGGGTGGAACGTTGCAGCGACGTAGCTGGTTGCGGAGAAAAGTTTTCATAAGATAAGTAATCTTGCCCATTTTTACTTCTGCAACCATATTTACTATCAATGATATGAAAATGATGAACATGTTAAAATGAATGCTTGTGTGAATGCATGTTGATTCTGCTATGCAAGATAAATAATTATAGCTGTGTATGATAAACAATTGCGTTTATGCATGTTATACTGCAATGCATTTTCTTTCAGCATTCTGTTTCTGCAAATTTTATGCCTGTACATGTTCATGGGGCTCTTAGCCCAGGTGTTTGAAGCTTGTAGTCGCGTCCTCTTCGTCGGTCGGAGGCATGGGGACGTGACACAAAGAGGCCACATATCAATTTTAGTAGGCCCAAGAAAAGTCATGTATAAGCAACCTACAAACATGAGACTAATCATTGAAGGTTGTTGAAATTCCTCATAATGCCATATCAATGGTCACAAGAGGGTAGCTTTAGAGAATATCTGAAAATGCCCCCAAGATAAAAGAAAGGGTAATTATGCTGAAATTCGCTAATTAGGGAAACATATATGTAATTAATAATAGAAAAAATAGTAAATTCCATAAATAGGATTGTAAATAAGTTTAATGGTTGGAAGCAAGATTGAACCCGTTACCTAAAATCCCTTTGAAGGACCTCAATAAGAATATAACATCACTGGAGATGTTAGTAAATGGGGATGCATGTGAGGACCACCAATGAAAACATTAGTAAATATACTAATGTACACAACTGAAATTCAGGGAAACATTAATTCCTTAAACTAAATTTAGATAATATGGAAATGCTTACCTAAAGCTTAACAAAGATAATCATCCCTCACTGAGAGCGTATGCAAGATTTTCTCAAGAAAAATATAGTCAGATCGATTTACATTAAACATGATTCTTCCCCGAACCCAATAAGCAAACCACCACTCTGGAAGGAAAAATATTTTTTAGACCCTATGTTATCAAATGGCTTTATGCACATTTCAAATTCGGAAACTGTAGCTTAGCACAAAGAGCAAAAAAGGGTTGAGCCCTCTCTCTGAGGCATAAAAACACAACTCAATCCAAGAAATGTGTACACCCTATAGAACAAGCTAGAATCAATTTCAAACTCTGAGGACAAGGACTGACAATGCTGATAATAATTAATAGGGGAGTTAGAACTCCATAAATTTGATAAGGAATAAGACAAGTGGACTGATGACTCTTTGTAGCTCTGGCAGGTAACTAGTTTTCATAGATTAAGTTGTATTATGGTCACGGGGAGAGATTTCACATCATGAAATATCTGAATGCCTTAAACCAGAAGTGGCATTTAATAGCTAACAAAATTGTATATAATTAGATATATATAAAAAATGAATACAAAATGGAGAATCTATAGATCCATACCCGTAGAAAAGAAACCTGTATTTAAATCATGATTTTATATACATTTATGTGAATGGATAAACCACATCTTCGCTTGGTTCATCTAGTGAAACCATCATATAAAAGCTTGAAACAACTATTATGTCAAAACCCTCCTTGTGGGAGAGTCGGTTGCTTGTATTGGCATACTTGGAAAGAGCTCTTCTTTTAAAGTATTTCTACCACGGAAACAAAATATCTGGTAAGAACACCTCGAATTCATGAAGTTGGTTTCCTTCCATGAAAACACATCAGTATAATCAATATACAACACTCAGTTGCTGGGTTGCCTCCTTCCTTCATATCGCAAAGAACACATCGCTTATTGATACTTTGTCATCATCTCCACACATTGACGGATGCCTGATAAGGATTCCACACAATTACCATATCACTTAATTTCGAGCTCTCCAAAACTCCTAAATGAAGCCTCTCATCGCACAATAGAATACTTATCAGAGCGTCAAGGAAGTATTAAAGAAAGCAGAATATTGCTTCAGTGAGATGGTCCGAACCTAAAGGAAAGTTCCCACTTGGAACCTAGTTACTACAAAATGGAAGAAAGTCAACGCAGGTGCAGAGTTAATCGCGTAAATAGGAAATTGGAAGAAACGTCAAGGCAAACCAGACCAAGTGCAAATGTAACCGCATAAATGGATAGTTGAGAAAAACACATGAGGAAATATGATTGAGAAAAGGGACGACGAAGTGAACAGTGTTTACAAACAAAACCTCATATAGAACAACCCCAAACTATCTCTCTTGTACTATGATTTTATGTGTTTTTATTCCCGCATTCATTTTATTTTATTGCTTTGCTATCCTATATCTAACATAGAATCTTCCTAGCAAAAGTAGTTACAATGACCAAAATAAGCAGGTCCTAATATGATCTTCTATAAATTGTTAGATTAAGAAGAATGCATAATATGAAGTCTTCAATTTTTTCAATAAGCATCCGAGAGAATGTGTCATTTCTTGGAATTGTTAATTGAAACACAAAAGATAGTTTCCTGATCCAAGTTTAAGGATACCATAAGGGACCAAGGACAACAACTTTGGTTGCCACTAGCCCACTGATTTGATAATGTCTTTCTTACATCATCTTGTGTGTCTATCTCAGTTAAGAATGAGATATTCAATCACACTTGGTCCATTAGTTTGACAATCTCCTTCTTTTCTAAGGAAAACCTCGTGGGATCCCCGTGTATTCCCTAAAATATTGATATGGAGGGTCGCTTAACAACCCACCACAATAGGGAGTAGTATCCTCAAGGGAGACAATTGAAGTTGGACCTATGAACTATGGCCTACCTCTAAACAATATTCCTTTGGTAGATGGTTCAATTGATTGAGCCAACCCTTTTTCTCTTAATTTGGAGGGGTTTTTATAGCCGTGGAGAAACACACTGAATGGGCACGGCGTCCAAATATAGGATATGGATAAGATTTGTGTACATTACTCATGCTCTTAGCCCCATCCTTGTCAAATCTCTTTGAGATGTCTATGATTTCCATGTAACTAAAGTTCTTCCCTAGAGCAAGTCAAATCTAACCATAGCCCCTACGTAATGGCCTTTTAACCCTAGAATTTTGCAAATACTTTCTAGATTACATGGGATCTTCTTCCTTTTGCACATAGAATATACAAATGATTTTTCATGCAACAAATAACTCCATGCAACACAGATGGATTTGTTTGAACTTATTTGATTGCCGCTGAAACTTTTCAAAAGAATCGACAAAGTACCGGGTATGCTGATGCTTAATTATTGAAAATGAGTATTAAATTCAAAAATTTAGTATACGTTCATGTTGCAACCTAGATGTTTTTCTTTAGAAAGGGCTTGGTACAAAGGAACGAGCTAAAAAAAACCCAATTTTCTACAATTGGGTAATGAAAGGATGCAAGTTTGAATTGTGCATGTTGTTTTTGTGTATTTGTAGTTCTTTAAATGCAGAAAGTAGTTGATAGAAACTTCATCAATACAACACAGAAATAACAATCGATGATGTGATGATGTGATGGGTTTAAACCTAAATACCAGTAGACACCTATTAGTTTTCTAGTGGAAGGTAGAAGAATGAATCTTGTAAGTGTCTATAGATAATGGCCACAATAAAGCACCTCATGGACAATGAAGAAGAGGGAAACTTCATGGACATGGAAAAAATGGTGGCTTTGTCCAATAGTATTGAGACAAAATAGTCTGGGGTTTCGTTGGAGGAAAGTGAAGTGGAGAATATGTGGTGGATTCTTATTTCATAAAGTGGTGAGATCATGGAAAATTTATATTCGATAGAGGGACAGTGAAACACATAGAGATTCAAAAATTAAACTGTCCATCTCTCACAGAAACACCTTTGTGTAGTTCTTTCGTACCATAGTAGTCCCTACATACCCTAGAGGTTTTGAGGGTCTCTGGATAGAATGGGAATCTAAAAAAAATTGTAAACTATATCCAACTACGTCATATAAAGATATTGTTTTAAATAAAAGTAGTACCGCTTTGAAGTACATCTATACTTTTTATGAGCAATACCAAGAATTTAAAGGTGCCATAGAACATAACTCTAGTATTATGGTAAAAGAGTATCACCAAAATAGGAATAAGAGCAGAAAATACATTTACCTTACATCAACAAAAATGTTAAATATTTGGTATATTTGTGTAATGCCCAAAAAATATCGTTGCAATATTCTAATAATAAATAATAATACAAAGGCCCAATGTGTAGAAGATGGTCCCATGACAAAGAAGGACGAACATGTCATTTGATCCATTGGTGGGATTAGATTTATGGCAAGTAAAAATAGGTTAGACAATGGAAAATGTTGCTGCTTAGTTAAAATCATTAACATTTAGATAGCCTGAGGATTAGGGATTTGATTGAAGGTGATAAATGCAAGATTTCTCATATGGCCATTCTTTCTGAGGGTCGGTTTAAAAACCTTGTAGCAGAATCATCGTCTATCTAGCGAATGAAAAGATGTATCCAACCAAAACATCGTGATATATTCCCAATATATCGCAATATATTAAAAATGTCATAAATGTCACAATTGTTTAGTGGCGATATATCGCCAAGGGGAATGACTCGTGATAGATCGTGATATGGGTGATATATCTTCGATATATGTAAGTATGCATTTTATACAATATGTGCCTGTCAAATGAGTTGCAAATTTATGTTTAAAAAAAACAACAGTTCCAAGCCATATCATCATACAAAGTTTAGATAACATATGAGACACATAGGAAGGCCTAAAAAAATCATCTGTACTTGTCCTCCTAATCCATTTCTGTCATGTGGATGATGATACTTTCATGTCACACCAAACTTGCAAGCTCTTGTATTCAAGTAATACTGCAAAATACATGCTCTTAATATGGAAGTTTTAATAGCAAAATGATTTGGAGTTTTTATAGACACCTAATACTCTTAAGATTATTGCAACATCCCTGCCTACTGATCGTTCGATTAGAAACCTAATACTCTTAATATTATGTATAATTTTTATATCCTTAACATAGTGTCTGGATACCGAAAACCATAATAATTTGAACCTACTTTACCAATTTGCAAATGTTTATCATCTTAACAACTTAGTCATTCTTGAAATTTTCAGGATTTAAGAAAACAACTTCACTATAAAATTGAGGTAGATATAGGCCGATATAGAACAAGATGTTTTAACAAGATTCAAAATGGGTAGATAGATTCTATAATACCACCCTCTACCTATCAAAAATCAATATTCAAGGGCCCAAGTCACATTATCAGATATGTATGAAAGCTAATAATGCCACCAAAAGTGTGAAGCCTGGCTACAAGTTTCATTTCTTTTCTTTATCATCCAAGGAGCCTGTAAGTTTCTTTTAGAACTCAAGCACGATAGGGTGTGATTTGATCTTAGATGATTTAAATCCTGTCAACCTTAGCCCATCTAAACTCTTTACGCGGGAAAGGGCTACATATACCATACAAAATTCAAACGTCGTCGAAAGATCTGTCACCAACTTCTATTTTTTTTTTCAAGAAGTCAGGTATCGATCAAGACATTTACCAATACATTGGCTGCCAATGAATCTCGAAATATTTCAAATCATGTTGCTATTACATCTAGGTGAATTCCTAGCTCTATTGCATTCATTTTGAAATTATTTTCATCTCATTATAAATTGATCATTCATGTATATAATTATCTCAAGAAGTCAGGAACCGATTTAAGAGGGTGTAAATTCTATTAGTTATTTTCCAGGATCTTTGAGGTATTAGAATACTTCTGGAATCCCCATTTCACATCAGATATCTGCTGAGAGGAAAGTGTCTTTGTTGAGAGGAAATTGGTTGTGATGGAGAGGGCCATTTGAATGATAAGTTTGTTTTGCTTTAAGGTAGGTTGATGGAGTAGAAGTTGCTGCAATTCGTCCAAGATTGCAACTGGCCCAATATGTTTGGAACACCATGTTTGAATACATGTGTTCTTATAAAACATGTTTTTCCTTCTTTATAGTTATAACAACACATTGGAGTCTTTTATTCATGAGATAAATTTTTCCCATGCCATCGCATGTTTGTTGTATAATGTGATGTTAATTGGAAAGCCCTATTTGCTATTGTGTAAAACTGTTAAGTTCAATAAACTTGTTATCTATTCTGAGTTGGACTATTCTCTATCTTTTGATAAATTGAAGTGTTCCATTTTGTTGTGGTATTAATTGCAGTCTTGCACTACCTCATTTTAATGTTACATTTTCTGTCTTCTTTTACCCTCTAACAACCACCTTATCAACGTATTATTGCACCTCCTTGGTGAAATTGCTAAATAAAATATAAAAAAATAGAGAAGTGTTCTTTATTGTTTTGACCATAGGACATTTAGTACCCTATTCTAAGTCAACCTAATCTTATTTTTATTTTATTGGTAACTATTCTAGAACTTAGGGGTTCCCTGAGAGACCTTTCTAGAAGGCTTGTCAAGATTATAACTTTAGTTTTCACTGCTCCAATTTTATTTGGCATCTGGATAAGAGAGAAAATCATATTTGTTTCTTTGTCTACTTTAGATTTTGTTGCTAATGTTTTGCTTGAAGAGCTTGCTGCTGCTTAACACCTAGGGTTACTGGTGCTTTGACTTGACGTCTACGTTTCTTGTTGCTCTTGGTGTGGGTCATGACTCTCTTTACCTTCTCCCTGGGCCGATTCTAAGGTTGGTTGTGACTCCTGTTTTTAGGTTGGTTATGCATGCCTTTGTTTGGGCCTACTAAAATTGATTCATGCCTTTTAGTTACTAGCCAATGACTCGGCATGCTAAAATTGATTTGTTTTAATTTAGATATATGAATCTAGTGACCTTCCATTTAGCACTTCTCATCTCAAATACTCACTACCAATTGCTCTAACCCCCATGGGAAGTACAAGTTATAACTAAAATAATTAAGTCCATGATTTTGAACCAAAAAAAAATAAGGTACAAGTTTAGGTCTACATGGTCTTTAAACTTTTGTTGATGCGGTTTCTTCGTTTTAGTTTCCTCTTTCGAGTCATTTCACCCTCCAACAACAACCTATGGGCATACTATTGCACCTTCTTGGAGCAATTGCTAGTAATGACAAAGCTTAATCTTTAATCATAAAATATGAATATATAAAAATATTTTAATTTGATTGAATTATTATATTTATTATTAAAATATTTGAATAAAATTAAAGTTAAAATGATTTTTTTAAAAGTAATTAACACAATTTATCATTATTTTTTTTAAAGTAATTAACACAATTTATCATTATTATTTCTTTAATATTTAATTAATATTATTTGATTATTATAAATTAAAATTATATATATATATATATATATATATATATATAAAAAGCTAATTTCATATTATATTATGAAAATTATAATTTACTTTAATAATAATAATAATTAAAAAAAAAACGTATATATCATAACTTACACAATCAACTAATCACATGTACCATTTTAACACAAACTTGTTCACTCTATATTAAAAACCATATATGTTTTATTTAAATTTAAAAACAAATTAAATTTATATAATTTAAAATAATTAAATTATTTCTATGGTTCATTTAATTGTGAGTTACTCACTCTCCCAAACCCTAAAAAAAGCTACACTTCTACATAACTAGTGTCTATATAAATTATGACTTAAAAACCGGTGATAATTTTTTTCAGAGAGATGATAATGATGATAACGTGGAAACCTACAATTTTTTAAAAATCACATCTACATTGTATTATTCATTTACTCTTTTTTCCCTTAATTCCAGAATTGAATTAAAGATTTGTCATAATACATGTAGGAAAAGAAACGCCAAGATTTGTGATGAAACATATATGAAAAGAATTGTACCTAGAATGAGATAAATTATTAAATTATATTTCTTTATGCGATCAACGCATTCTTAACTAATAGCAAGAGGGTAGTTAAGCCTTGATCATGGTCCTATAGCCCGTTGTGACAAGGCTAGAAGGGTAGACGACCCCTAGATAGATGTCCGCCTCCGTGGATGTGGTATCGGGACGTATCGGCCCCTGCTAAGTCACAAGTTTCTGGTATATCTGACTTGCGGGCTGTTGGATATATCCTTGGGAGGTTGCTGTTCCCATGGTAAAAAAAAAAAGATAGGGTATTCCTAGCATTCTAGCTTTCATTAGCCTCTTTCTTATACGAAAGTGAGACTTGCTTTAATTAAGACTCGCTTATCATACCTATGGCAATAGAAAGGATTAAAATATCTCTTAACTCTCAAGATATGTCGTTTGAAGAAAAAAATCCCAAAATTCATATGGCAGTTTAAAGACCTTTTATGAGCCTAGAGCTTGTAAGTATCAATTGTGGGAGTGGTGGAACTATGGGTGGAGACGCGAATTAGTTAGCTGTGGCGAAAACGTGAATCAAGTTAGCAAAAAACAACTTATGTATTTTTTGAATTAAATCTGCAAAATAGTTCCTTAGGGAGTGGTGGAACTATGGGTGGAGACGCGAATTAGTTAGCTGCGGCGAAGACGTGAATCAAGTTAGCAAAAAGCAACTTATGTATTTTTTGAATTAAATGTGCAAAATAGTTCCTTAAACATGCAACAGTATAATAGTAAGCGATGAAAAAAAAACAAGGTTTGACAATGGCAATAATGCACATAGGAAAATAGGTATTCAAATAATAAAGATTCCTATTCCTGTAACATAATTTATAGAATTGCTACCAAAAAAGGCACATGTGTACAATGAAAGCCAACTCATTTCTTCAATCGGATCAAAATTTCCCTCCACCTATTTGAAAGAAAATAAGATCAACAGACCAGTATCCCCATAGAAACAAAATATGATCATAGATGTTTAACTCACTGAAGTACGGATTGCATTTCGAACTACCCAATTCCTAGGCTAAATATTCAGAGCAAGAACTGTTAGATTTGTTCATCATCATACAAAGTTTAGATAACATACCAAACACATAGGAAGGCCTAAATAATTCATGTGTACTTGTCCACCTAATCCATTTCTATCACGTGGATGTGTTCATGCCTGGAAATTCGCAGGCGACAACAGTAAAGGATTCTCCCCAATCAACGTTCCCAACTAGCCCGTTGACTGTTTGGTATAGGGAATCCGTCCGGTTTACAGTCCGGCCACCGTAGGTCAAAGTAACAAAAGGGTTTACCGGTTGCGGCTCGGTCCACCAGAATTTGTATTTTTTGACTTAAGAGTGGGATGCAAGTGCCTACCTAATTATGCAGGGTGGTGAAGGATGCAAGGAGCATTCACAAAGTGATGCGCAGGTTCTTACCTCTCGTCTTAGGCTCACTAGCATCTGAGTCACACATGCAGCAATGAGATGAGCTAACTACCTATCTATCTACCTATCTATCCCCGGGGAGCCAACTTGTAACTCATATATGAGTAATGTGAGTGTGCACACATGATAAAAGCAATTACAGATAGCTGACATTTACTTTTACAAGCATGGTTAAATGAAAGATATTTCAACAACTAGATAGCTAATTGTTTATGATCAACTTACATTACTCATGGTGGTTATTTCATAAAATAAATCAGAAATCATATAAACAAAGACATAGGTCGTAAAGTTAGAACGATCTCACGATTCATGGATACAATGCTGGAAAACAAAATAGTTTATATTCCGAATATCCATGGTAAAACATTGAAACCCCATCAATCTTCTTTCAACAGGAAAACTGTAAATTTTTATTGCAAAAGGAAATAGTTCTTCTTACAATACGTCATCGCCAGTCTTACTGGGGAAAAAAGCCCCTTTTCTCTCTACGCTTCCTACTTTTATAAAAAAGGAAAAATGGTTGGGCTGCCCAAAGTGACCTTTGGGCTTCCCAACCTTTAGTTTTCCCAACGCCTCATTTTCAAAAAGCTTTTACAAAAATTATTAAATTATTACAAAGTCGACCGGTCCTTTATGAGGAGGGTCCCGCCTGACCATCTAAGAACTTCTTCCATGTTGTTGCTTCAGCAGCAATGCCTTCGAATGCGCATGGCTAGAGGAACTGAATGTTGATTTCGAACTTTTCAACTTGGTTCTTGATGGCCTCGATCCTTGCTGGGCTCAACTGAAGCTGATCTTCTAGAAACTGCATGCTAACAGCTGCGTGGCCTACCTCGTTCTTCAGTACTAGGTCATCAATGGCTCTAATCTGCTGAGTTCTGGCCTCTACATCTTGATATATTTTCTGTAATATTTCCATGAAGGCCTCATGGTCTGGGACCTCTTCAAGCCTATGCTCAGCCTCTATTTGACATCGATTGTACGTATTCAGGAGCCTTTTGAAATACTCTGAGCAGGCTCCCTGCGTCTTTTTTACAGCCTTCTTGAAGTCTTCTACAGTACTGATGGCGAACTCTACCAGGTTGTGATCTCTCTTGAGGGCTTTATGGTCTTTTGCTGGTAGCCCTTCTGGAGTCTCGGCATCATCTTTTGGCCTTGCCATTCTGACACTCAAAACCTTAAGAACCTCCTGAGATCGATCAACGAAGTATGCGGAAGTTTCCATGATCTCTTCTAGCCTGCTGTCAATCTGAAGGACTTTGCACCTCTCTTCTTCCAGAGCAGTCTGCAGTTGTAGCATTTGAGCCTTTTGAGCCAGGATATATTCTTTAAATGGCTGCAGATTTACCTGCTGTTCCTTAGCCGCCTCCAGATCAACAGTCAGAGAAGCTAGCTGCTCTTTTAGTTCTTTGGTGTATGAATCATTGGACTCATAGATGATCTTCTGCTGCTCTTCCAGCTCTATCACCTTTGACAGTAACTGCTCCTTCTTCTTCTTTAGACTTTGGAATTCCTGTTGTACGTTTTCTAGGGACTCCTGTGTTGTTCCCTTGGTTTGCATCTCCACTTGAAGGGCATGGACTTCACCTTTTGAGGATTCCAGTTCCCTTTGCATGTGTTCGTATTTCCTCTTGAGACTATTACCCTCATCTCTTTCTTTTCTCAGTGTGCCTTTTAGCTGAGAAGAGGTCTTCTTAGCTGACTCTAGTTCAATCATCACCTTGTTTATGTTATCTGCGGAAGCATCGATTAGTGCAGCCCCGGCTCTTATCATGAGCCTAGGATCCTTGTCTGTCCCTAGCATGACCGTTGTATCTGTTACCATCCTTCCTGATAGGTCCTTCACTTCAACTTTCTTTTCCATTCTCCTCATTATTCTTTTGGTGGCCCTGTCATAATAGACAGTATTAAAGTCGGGGACTTACTCTCCCTTTTTCTGGATGAAAGGCATTAGCTGGAGCGTAGGAGTCACAAGGGTGCTGGCAGTAGGTATTTGAAAGGTCTGCATCTCGGGGTTTTCCTCCCCCTGGGTCTATCCTGCTGGTGTTTCATAAATTGACTGTTGTGTTGACTTCATTCTTTCAGCCTCCTGCTTTTGGAGTTCTTCATCTAGCTTTCTCTTTGCTTCTTCAGCTGCCTATCTAGCTGCCTCCTCTACTTCTTTGGCTGCCTCTTGTGCTTTTTCAGCTGCTTCTTGGGCAGCTTTTCTTTTTTCTTCTTCTCCTTTCTGCAGCCATTCCGCAGCTTCCTGTTCTAGCTTCTGGGCCTCTTCCTGTCTCCTCTTGGCCCCTTCTTCAGCTCTGGCCTGCTCAGCTCTGGCTTGCTCAGCCCCTTTTCCACCCTTGGTGGGGTTCTTAGGCTTAAACCTCCTTCTCAGAGCTGTCAAGTTAGGGGCACTTCGGAAGACAGATTATTCCTTGTCAAAGTGGTGAGTGTACTCAAAATGTACTTTATGTTCTTTACAGTGCTCTGCCATTGTACCGTGAGTATCATTCCTTCGGAAAGGCATCTCACCAAAATGGAACTTCCCCAATTCTTCTATGAACTCCGCAGCTTGTTTTACCTTGGCAAATCTGTAGCTACCTAGTTTGAATGGCAGCGGAGGATATGTAGCCTTCTTTTGTTCAAAAAGTTAATTCCCTATTCCATCAATGAATACCTGCCTGACTGCCTCTTTATGAATAATATAATCTGTTGCGTATTTGGGCAGCAGCAAGGGGCATTTCGTGCCACCAAACATTCTGATGTACATGCCATTCTCAGTCAGGAAATAGTCTGCATGCTCTTCTATTACCTACATAGCCTCCTCTGACATACAGTCACATTCCTTCCGGAAGATGAGTGTGTAGAGTGGCATAATGAACTCCTCGCAGACCTCCCTGTAGTGGCTATGGTACTGCTGAGCCCACAATGGTCTATAGGCAGCATACACAGGCATCCTTTCCCTGTCCCAGGAACACTTGAGACCAGGGAAAGGCTGGTTGCACAGTATGTAATCTATCAATATCGAACTCATGTAGAATTGGGACTTTTTCTTGGATTCCCCTCCTAAGGCAGCGGCCATGCAAGAAGAAAGACTGCTTGATACCAGGCTGGCCAAATTGAAGACTGTCCCTTGGGTTTCCACATGAAACATGATGGGTATCCATTCGAATTTGAAGAGTCTGCCATGAGCTCTCCCAAAGATCCTGTTAAGCATCAGGGCTACAAATCTATAAGGAGCCCTCAAGCTCGCTGTATCATACTCACCAGTTGCTCTGTACCGATAAAGCTTTCCCTACAAGAGCATCTTCTTCAGGGTTTCCACCAGGTCCATTCTGATGTTAGCCAGCCAGTCATCAGATAGAAAGATTTGAGGTTCTGGCAGATGATAGGCCAACGCCACATATCCTGGGCTAAATGCAGCATAGCCCTGGCCTTCCACATTTCCTATGAGCATGGTGGCTGTATTTGTATGGGGCATAATCCATCTAATCACCTCAGAGCAAGGGAACAGCTCTGGTCTGGTAGCCACCTTCATGATGGCGGATTTTTCTATGTTCGCATAGATGGGTTCTTCTTCGAGACCCATGTCGGGAATCTCCCTACGGGAAATTAATCTATAAATCTCACCCCATTTGTATTCGGGCTCGACACCAGAGACACATTGGGTGTCTTCATATGTGTATTCGGTCTTAGTGACGACCTCTACATCTGGTTGTTCTTCGACCATAGGGGCCTTCTTCTTCTGCCTTTTGGATCATTGTAAGTTCCTCCTGCCATGTATAACATTGTGACATTGAGCAATTCGAATTTCAGACATTGTGTAGCAGTTTATTCCTTCTCAAGTGTATCATGATAGTAACCAGTCAATGGAAATTAAGACATAAGCCCTTTGGGCTGAATAATCAAACTAGTATGCAATACTGTGCAATGTGTTATTATCCTATGTCTAGTATTATAATGATCCGTGCAACAAACGCATGCATTGTACAACCCTATAATTCCCTGAAACTAGGATGTAGTATTTTATGACCTGATCTATATGAAGCATACTCATTTCTGGGTAATAAAATGAACAATCTACTACTGCTGCATAATACCAAACTTATCAACTATGCTTGAGCTAGCACTAAATCTATGCTATTATGTGACATGCCATTTTCCCAAGATAGCAATCCATTGAAGCAAAAACATGGAAGTCATATGCAAGGTGCAACATCCAGCTGTTTTTCTATTGCAAAGAAAACATAGAGAAGGATTGAATGCATCAAGCTCGCGCCAGTCAATACTTTAACCATAAATCCCAGCAGACACATAACTAATGAAGACTTATGCGACCTACGGCAGAAAAGTTACGTTAATTTGAATATACATTTCGCTCTCCGCGGGGAGTGTATGAACTTCTTTGCACAGGGTACTCCCATCAAGAACACTACCCATGCTGTTTTCAATTAACGAACTATAACGGTGACACATCCCTTCTACCCTGCTAGGGTTTTAGGCGACCGAACAAAAGGGCTGCGCATGATGGCGCGAGCAACATAGGCTGGGCTCAAAAGTAACTAGGAAATCCTCTGAAAAGCAGACCCCCTCCGGCAAACTACGGGTTCAACTTCAAGCTTTGGCGAGGCCGAGAAGAAACGCGCAAGTGAAACGGCTTTGGCTCAAAGTCCCGGGAATGCACCACGGAAAAAACAGCGTACCAAACCCCCAAAACAATCCTCAAACCTGTCTATCTTCTGCCTAACATGATTGAGCAGGGAGGTTCGGTGCAGATGGCGTAACGGCTATCTGCGCCGAAAACCCCTCAACCCCTGTGCGCGCGAGGCAGCAAAGAAATCGGCGAAAAGCAAAACTGCTCTAAAGGTTAACACGCCCTCCCCCAAGGTCAAAAGATAAAAACCCACTCATACAAGCTTATAACCTAGCTGAATGAGGAAAACCGCCGGGAACATCCAAACCACGGGAGAAAACCATGAACAGCTTAAGTGTAATGGGAAAACGACCAAGAATACCTACCTGGTAACTCGACGAATATGGTGCGTCGACGACGGTCGGAATTCTACCTCTGCCACCTGGAAGCTGGTTCAGCAACAGCGGGGCCTTCTTCTCTCCAGAGAACGACAACTCAGCGCAATAGTGCTCAACGCGACAGTGCTCGGCAGCGAAAAATAACAATAAAAAACCAAACCGTTGTCCCCGTATATATAAACTCTCACACGTGCAAGGAGACAAGAAATCGGGCGTCGGAGGGATTTCCAATCAGCAGCCAAGAGTGGCCTTCCCTCCGCAACGGCGGAAGGGCACAACATCTACCAAGCCGGGTATACACATATGGCGGGCAATAATCGGACGATCGGCCGTCAAACGGATTTACAATCGGGAGGTGAAAGCTCAGAATCAGCTGCAACGTCAGGATAGAAGATGGTGAAAACTTCTGCTTTTGTTACCTGCGTCGGACGTCAGGAGGATTTCACATCGGATGGCGAAAGCTCAAAAGCATCCGCAACGGCGGGATGAAAGATCGAAAAATTGTCCGATTCCTAATTAGAAAAGCTCCCGCCGTAAATAAAAAGATCGGCAGTCGGAAGGTTCTTCAATCGGGGGGGGAAAACTTGAAAACAACTGCAACAACGGAAAACAAAAAACAAAACAACTTCTGATTTCAATAAGGATTCAAGTACGTTCAACAGCAGCAATCTAGCTGGTTTCCAATGGCTCTCCAAGGCAGCAAGCAGAGCAATCCAAGCACTAAAACAAACATTCTGAGAAATCATTGCATCAAAGGAAGGAAGAAAAATAGGCTATTCCAAGACAAAGGAGGGTCCCAAAAATTTTCAGAATTTTGGGAAGTTGTTGCAGGTGCAACAATTGGCGACTACCTGGTGAATTCCAGATGTCTGAGTTAACCTTTCCCCAGCTCAATACTGTCTGACTAGAATTGAAATCTTCTAGATGTTTGCATTTCTAAGCCAACCCATATTATGCATTAAATTACTCAGAAGAAGCCCAATCTTTCGGGAGAAGGTAACATCAGCAGTGTTTTAGGTCTGAATAACTCTTTTGAGGCCAAATAAATGAGGTTTATTTTACCTACCCTTTGGTAGTTACAGCTTAGACACCACAGGATTGTAACAGAGGGAAACAGTGTCATCCTTTTGTTCCTCATTCCCATGCCAACTGCACTTTCGTGCCTTTTGAACCTTAGTTCTTTTGATATGAGTCCTCCTTCAGGCCTTTCCTTACTGAATTTTCATTCAGGATCCTCTATCCCATAGTGTCCTTTTGTGTGAACAGTATACTTCATATTTCAGTTCACGGACGGAGAGGATCTCATGGCCATCTAGTACTTTATGCTTTGATATTAAGGCTTTTTCAAGCTCTGCTTTGATATGTCTTGTTTCTTTCAGGAGTCTTGACTCTTAATAGCTTTTATCCTTTTCTCGATTTATGGCATGGGATCATTTATATATGATATACTATTTCGCTCTGCTTCCTTTCCGAGGGTCTTTTACTGTCCCTCCCTTGGGTATTTAAGATGTGAAATGGGTGGAGCCTCGAAATAGTACCTCAGACCCTTTTCACTTCTGAATTATTTACAGGGGTTAATTAAGACTTCAATGAATGCGTTGCCAGCTAGGAACACTACTACTAGAAGACATTCCATACTTTGGAGCACGGTATTTCGCTCAGGAACTTAGTTAATACAGAACCCTGATGTTTCCATTGCAACCAAAAGTTTGCCTCTTATTCAAAACCAAAAGGAAAACTAGCAAAACTATAAAAAATAAAATAAAACAACATTAAATCAAATGATCAAAAGAAAAGCATCAAAGCCACAAACAATTTATTTATGTACAAAGCACCAGAAACGAAAAAATTATTGCCCACCCCTGAAAATATTTAATCATAATGGGTTAAAGGATGGGCTGAATCATAAACATGAGATACCTAACCATGGTCTATCTGTGCTGTTTTTGAAACTGAACACATGTCTACAATTCTATAATCATCTCTCACAGCCTGAGGAAGTTGAAGGAGTTCAGGCTGGGTGTCAATCGTGGAACTGGCCTTTCTTGAAGTGTGATGTCTCAGCTTACACTCAGTCAGATAGTTTCCCAGGATAGAATCAGCAGACTCATTGCCTTCTCCTAACTTAGTGACAGTATACTTCATGTATGGTTCTCTCAAAATTTTTATTGGATTTGGGGTACCCTTGAGAGGCAACAACAGGTGAGACCAATCTGAGGAAAAATAACCTTTCAACCTGGCAGCCCAATCTCGGTTGAGAATGAGCCCATATCCCCTCGGTATGTCAGCCACCATAATATCAATAAATTGACATATCTTGTTGTTTGTAGCCAAACGAATGAGGACATTCTTCATTTCTCCCACCGCCTTGACACCTGTGCGATCTAATTGCGTTACTTCACGAGGTGTGGACTCTAGCTATCCGTTAATATTTTTACAAATCTCAAGGGGCATCACATTCACTGCTGCTCCAGAGTCCACCAAGCAGTTATGCACATTATAATTCACCATTTCTAAAGTCAAAAGAAAAGGTGGGGTGTCAAGGTTTTCTTTCCAACCTGGTTCTTGTTCTTCTTCCCCTAGTTGGTTTTGAGTAGGTATATCCTTTGCTATCTCTTGAGTTTCATTAAAATTTTCCCCACTAACACCTGTCTATTCTTCTACAAGTTTGACAGTCTCAGTGATCGGCTCAGTCCTTTGGGTGAGGGTATTGTTCTTATGCGTTTTGTCCTCGTCCAGTTTCTTAACATTCTCCTGCCACTTGTTAATTTTAGAAACCATTGCATTGTCTTGGCCTACGACTCTCATGTCCTTCGTAGTTGTAGATGTGCATTCAGATTTAGGAGTGTCATTTTCCATGTCAAAAAGTGAAATACCATTCCATGAGAACATAGTGTCATCCTCCGGTTTTCTCATGATCTGTTTCTCCTTTTCCTCCTCACCACTGTCCTTAATCAATTTAGGATCCAACAACTTATTCATCACCAATGTCATTGAATGTAACCATTGAGGACACTTCTTCTTAGAATGAGGTTGTTGGTGAAAGGTACAGAAATTATCCCCTCCTACTTCTATTATGTTTATTGATTCCGAATTGGGAGGAGGGACTTGCCATTGGTCATTGTTTTCTCTTTTCGGATAGTGAGGCGTATAGGATTTCTGAATGTCCCTTTCCCTTTCCAGATCTATTATTCGGTTGGATAATTTCTGGAGCATTTTCATCATTCCCTGATAATCATGTGATTGATCTTCTCTAGGTTTAGACAGTAGTGAGATTCTTCTGGCAGTAATCTTGTCTTCAGGTGGATCCGGATAATCTTCTACACTCTCACTTTCAGCTTCTACCCTTTCAGCCTCTTCATAAGTTTCTACCAGGGTAGGCTTGAGTTTCATCTTGGCAAACATGGCCAGCTCAGGCCCTAGGGCTGAGGTGTAATACTCAATCAAAACCTTGTTTGAAGGTCTGTCAACTGCAGAAATTTTTTTTAGGTACAGTGAAAATTTCTGAGTGAAACTACGCACCTTTTCATTCTTCTCTTTTCTTAGCTGACCAAGACCTTTCATCAATGAGGCGTGTGTTTTTTGGGTTGTATATTTACTTCTAAAAACTCTTTCAAAAGTGTCCCAATCAGAAATGGAGTTTGCAGGTAGACTGAAATACCAAGATGCTGCTGCTCCTTTCAGAGTGTGAGGGAACAGTCTACAGACCACATCTTCATACTCTCCAGCCCTTAGCCCTTCTAATGCTAGGTAGAAGCTTTGAAGGTGATCATCTATAGAAAACATTCCCTCAGGGTCAAACTTAGGCAAGAGCTTGTCAAAGGCTTGAGGTAGATTATGCAAAGGAGGAGTTAGGTTTAAGGGAGACTTAGCTCTCCATGCTGGCAGAGGGTTGGGTTGATTACCAGCCATGAGTAAAAATAACCAAATAAGATGCCGGGAAAAACAGTCCTTCAAGGATAGCACCGGAATCTGTAAATACTTGGGTTAGGTTGATACTTTCAAACATCTGTTGGTAGGGTAGTCTCGGGAAATTAAATTCCACGGCCAGCCATTTACTGGTGGCCCTCCTTCTAGCGCCAAAACTATTGAGGCATGGAAAATCCTAGGTGGAAACAGCAAGGGATTCACCCCAATCAACGTTCCCAACTAGCCCGTTGACTGTTTGGTATAGGGAATCCATCCGGTTTACGGTCCAGCCACCGTAGGTCAAATTAATAAAAGGGTTTACCGGTTGCGGCCCGGTCCACCGGAATTTGTATTTTTTGACTTAAGAGTGGGATGCAAGTGCCTACCTAATTATGCAGGGTGGTGAAGGATGCAAGGAGCATTCACAAAGTGATGCGCAGGTTCTTACCTCTCATCTTAGGCTCACTAGCATCTGAGTCACACATGCAGCAATGAGATGAGCTAACTACCTATCTATCTACCTATCTATCCCCGGGGAGCCAACTTGTAACTCATATATGAGTAATGTGAGTGTGCACACATGATAAAAGCAATTACAGATAGCTGACATTTACTTTTACAAGCATGGACAAATGAGAGATATTTCAACAACTAGATAGCTAATTGTTTATGATCAACTTACATTACTCATGGTGGTTATTTCATAAAATAAATCAGAAATCATATAAACAAAGACATAGGTCGTAAAGTTAGAACGATCTCACGATTCATGGATACAATGCTGGAAAACAAAATAGTTTATCTTCCGACTATCCATGGCAAAACATTGAAACCCCACCAATCTTCTTTCAATAGGAAAATTGTAAATTTTTATTGCAAAAGGAAATAGTTCTTCTTACAATACATCATCACCAGTCTTACTCGGGAAAAAAGCCCCTTTTCTCTCTACGCTTCCTACTTTTATACAAAAGGCAAAATGGTTGGGCTGCCCAAAGTGACCTTTGGGCTTCCCAACCTTTAGTTTTCCCAATGCCTCATTTTCAAAAATCTTTTACAAAAATTATTAAATTATTACAAAGTCGACCGGTCCTTTATGAGGAGGGTCCCGCCTGACCATCTAAGAACTTCTTCCACGTTGTTGCTTCAGCAGCAATGCCTTCGAATGCGCATGGATCCAGGAACTGAATGTTGATTTCGAACTTTTCAACTTGGTTCTTGATGGCCTCGATCCTTGCTGGGCTCAACTGAAGCTGATCTTCTAGAAACTGCATGCTAACGGCTGCGTAGCCTACCTCATTCTTCAGTACTAGGTCATCAATGGCTCTAATCTGCTGAGTTCTGGCCTCTGCATCTTGATATCTTTTCTGTAATATTTCCATGAAGGCCTCATGGTCTGGGAACTCTTCAAGCCTATGTTCAGCCTCTGTTTGACATCGATTGTACGTATTCAGGAGCCTTCTGAAATACTCTGAGCATGCTCCCTGCGTCTTTTTTACAGCCTTCTTGAATTCTTCTGTAGTACTGATGGCGAACTCTACCAGGTTGTGATCTCTCTTGAGGGCTTGATGGTCTTTTGCTGGTAGCCCTTCTGGAGTCTTGGAATCATCTTCTGGCCTTGCCATTCTGGCACTCAAAACCTCAAGAACCTCCTGAGATCGATCAACGAAGTATGAGGAAGTTTCCATGATCTCTTCTAGCCTGCTGTCAATCTGAAGGACTTTGCACCTCTCTTCTTCCAGAGCAGTCTGCAGTTGTATCATTTGAGCCTTTTGAGCCAGGATATATTCTTTAAATGGCTGCAGATTTACCTGCTATTCCTTAGCCGCCTCCAGATCAACAGTCAGAGAAGCTAGCTTCTATTTCAGTTCTTTGGTGTATGAATCATTGGACTCATAGATGATCTTCTGCTGCTCTTCCAGCTCTATCACCTTTGACAGTAACCGCTCCTTCTCCTTATTTAGACTTTGGGCTTCCTGTTGTACGTTTTCTAGGGACTCCTGTGTTGTTCCCTTGGCTTGCATCTCCACTTGAAGGGCATGGACTTCACCTTTTCAGGATTCCAGTTATCCTTTGCATGTGTTCGTATTTCCTCTTGAGTCTATTACCCTCATATCTTTCTTTTCTCAGTGTGCCTTTTCGCTGAGCAGAGGTCTTCTTAGCTGAATATAGTTCAATCATCACCTTGTTTATGTTATCTGCGGAAGTATCGATTAGTGCAGCCCCGGCTCTTATCGTGAGCCTAGGATCCTTGTCTGTCCCTAGCATGACAGTTGTATCTGTTACCATCCTTCCTGATAGGTCCTTCGCTTCAACTTTATTTTTCGTCCTCCTCATTATTCTTTTCGTGGCCCTGTCATAATAGACAGTATTAAAGTCGGGGACTTCCTCTCCCTTTTTCTGGATGAAAGGCATTAGCTGGAGCGTAGGAGTCACAAGGGTGCTGGCAACAGGTATTTGAAAGGTCTGCATCTCGGGGTTTTCCTCCCCCTGGGTCTGTCCTGCTGGTGTTTCAGAAATTAACTGTTGTGTTGACTTCATTCTTTCAGCCTCCTGCTTTTGGAGTTCTTCATCTAGCTTTCTCTTTGCTTCTTCAGCTGCCTGTCTAGCTGCCTCCTCTGCTTCTTTGGCTGCCTCTTGTGCTTTTTCAGCTGCTTCTTGGGCATCTTTTCTTTTTTCTTCTTCTCCTTTCTGCAGCCATTCTGCAGCTTCCTGTTCTAGCTTCTAGGCCTCTTCCTGTCTCCTCTTGGCCCCTTCTTCAGCTCTGGCCTGCTCAGCTCTGGCTTGCTCAGCCCCTTTTCCACCCTTGGTGGGGTTCTTAGGCTTAAACCTCCTTCTCAGAGCTGTCAAGTTAGGGGCACTTCGGAAGACAGATTCTTCCTTGTCAAAGTGGTGAGTGTACTCAAAATGTAGTTTATGTTCTTTACAGTGCTCTGCCATTGTACCGTGAGTATCATTCCTTCGGAAAGGCATCTCACCAAAATGGAACTTCCCCAATTCTTCTATGAACTCCGCAGCTTGTTTTACCTTGGCAAATCTGTAGCTACCTAGTTTGAATGGCAGCGGAGGATATGTATCCTTCTTTTGTTCAAAAAGGTAATTCCCTATTCCATCAATGAATACCTGCCTGACTGCCTCTTTATGAATAATATAATCTGTTGCGTATTTGGGCAGCAGCAAGGGGCATTTCGTGCCACCAAACATTCTGATGTACATGCCATTCTCAGTCAGGAAATAGTCTGCATGCTCTTCTGTTACCTTCATAGGCTCCTCTGACATACAGTCACATTCCTTCCGGAAGATGAGTGTGTACAGTGGCATAATGAACTCCTCGCAGACCTCCCTGTAGTGGCTATGGTACTGCTGAGCCCACAATGGTCTATAGGAAGCATACACAGGCATCCTTTCCCTGTCCCAGGCACACTTGAGACCAGGGAAAGGCTGGTTGCACAGTATGCAATCTATCAATATCAAACTCATGTAGAATTGGGACTTTTTCTTGGATTCCCCTCCTAAGGCAGCGACCGCGAAAGAAAAAAGACTGCTTGATACTAGGATGGCCCAATTGAAGACTGTCCCTTGGGTTTCCACATGAAACATGATGGGTATCCATTCGAATTTGAAGAGTCTGCCATGAGCTCTCCCAAAGATCCTGTTAAACATCAGGGCTACAAATCTGTAAGGAGCGCTCAAGCTCGCTGTATCATACTCACCAGTTGCTCTGTACCGATAAAGCTTTCCCTGCAAGAGCATCTTCTTCAGGGTTTCCACCAGGTCCATTCTGATGTTAGCCAGCCAGTCATCAGATAGAAATATTTGAGGTTCTGGCAGATGATAGGCCAACGCCACATATCCTGGGCTAAATGCAGCATAGCCCTAGCCTTCCACATTTCCTATGAGCATGGTGGCTGTATTTGTATGGGGAAGAATCCATCTAATCACCTCAGAGCAAGGGAACAGCTCTGGTCTGGTAGCCACCTTCATGATGGCGGATTTTTCTATGTTCGCATAGATGGGTTCTTCTTCGAGACCCATGTTGGGAATCTCCCTGCGGGAAATTAATCTATAAATCTCACCCCATTTGTATTCAGGCTCGACACCAGAGACACATTGGGTGTCTTCATATGTGTATTCAGTTCTAGTGACGACCTCTACATCTGGTTGTTCTTCTACCATAGGGGCCTTCTTCTTCTGCCTTTTGGACATTTTAAGTTCCTCGTGCCATGTATAACATTGTGACATTGAGCAATTCGAATTTCAGACATTGTGTAGCAGTTTATTCCTTCTCAAGTGTATCATGATAGTAACCAGTCAATGGAAATTAAGACATAAGCCCTTTGGGCTGAATAATCAAACTAGTATGCAATACTGTGCAATGTGTTATTATCCTATGTCTAGTATGATAATGATCTGTGCAACAAACGCATGCATTGTACAACCCTATAATGCCTTGAAACTAGGATGCAGTATTTTATGACCTGATCTATATGAAGCATACTCATTTCTGGGTAATAAAATGAACAATCTACTACTGCTGCATAATACCAAACTTATCAACTATGCTTGAGCCAGCACTAAATCTACGCTATTATGTGGCATGCCATTTTCCCAAGATAGCAATCCATTCAAGCAAAAACATGGAATTCATATGCAAGGTGCAGCATCCAGCTGTTATTCTATTGCAAAGAAAACATGGAGAAGGATTGAATGCATCAAGCTCGCGCCAGTCAATACTTTAACCATAAAGCCCAGCAGACACATAACTAATTAAGACTTATGCGACTTGCGGTGGAAAAGTTACGTTAATTTGAATATACATTTCTCTCTCCGCGGGGAGTGTATGAACTTCTCTGCACAGGGTACTCCCATCAAGAACACTACCCATGCTGCTTTCAATTAACGAACTATAACGGTGACACATCCCTTCTACCCCGCTAGGTTTTTAGGTGACCGAACAAAAGGGATGCGCATGATGGCGCGAGCAACACAGGCTGGGCTCAAAAGTAACCAGGAAATCCTCTCAAAAGCAGACCCCCTCCAGCAAACTACGGGTTCAACTTCAAGCTTCGGCGAGGCCGAGCAGAAACGCGCAAGTGAAACGACTTTGGCTCAAAGTCCCGGGAATGCACCATGGAAACAACAGCCTACCAAACCCCCAAAAAAATCCTCAAACATGTCTATCTTCTGCCATGATTGAGCAGGGAGGTTCGGCACAGACGGCGTAACGGCCGTCTGTGCCGAAAACCCCTCAACCCCTGTGCGCGAGAGGCAGCAAAGAGATCGGTGAAAAGTAAAACTACTCTAAAGGTTAACACGCCCTCCCCCAAGGTCAAAATATAAAAACCCACTCATACAAGCTTATAACCTAGCTCAATGAGGAAAACCGCTGGGAACATCCAAACCACGGGAGAAAACCATGAACAGCTTAAGTTTAACGAGAAAACGACCAAGAAGACCTACCTGGTAACCCGGCGAATATGGTGCGTCGACGACGGTTGGAATTCTACCTCTGCCACTTGGAAGCTGGTACAGCGACAGCAGGGCCTTCTTCTCTCCAGAGAACGACAACTCAGCGTAATAGTGCTCAACGCGACAGTGCTCGGCAGCGAAAAATAACAATAAAAAACCAAACCGTTGTCCTCGTATATATAAACTCTCACACGTGCAAGGAGACAAGAAATCAGGCGTCGGAGGGATTTCCAATCGGCAGCCAAGAGTGGCCTTCCCTCCGCAATGGCGGAAGGGCACAATGTCTACCAAGCCGGGTATGCACGTATGGCGGGCAATAATCGGATGATCGGCCGTCGGACGGATTTACAATCGGGAGGTGAAAGCTCAGAATCAGCCGCAACGACGGGATAGAAGATGGTGAAAACTTCCGCTTTTGTTACCTGCGTCGGACGTCGGGAGGATTTCACATCGGATGGCGAAAGCTCAAAAGCATCCGCAATAGAGGGATGAAAGATCGAAAAATTGTCCGATTCCTAATTAGAAAAGCGCCCACCGTAAATAAAAAGATCGGCAGTCGAAAGGTTCTTCAATGGGGGGGGGGGAACTTGAAAACAACCGCAACGGTGGAAAACAAAAAACAAAACAACTTCCGATTTCAATAAGGCTTCAAGTACGTTCAACAGCAGCAATCCGGCTGGTTTCCAATGGCTCTCCAAGGCAGCAAGCAGAGAAATCCAAGCACTAAAACAAACATTCTGAGAAATCATTGCATCAAAGGAAGGAAGAAAAACAGGTTATTCCAAGACAAAGGAGGGTCCCAAAATTTTTCAGAATTTTGGGAAGTTGTTGCAGGTGCAACAGGATGATGATACTTGCATGTCCCACCAAATTTGCAAGCTCATGTCCTCGAGTAATACTGCAAAATACATGCTCTTCTTAATATGGAACTTTTAATAGAAAAAGGATTTGGATTTTTTATAGACAATAATTAATTGTTTATAATTTAAAAAACTGTAGCATATATAAACCAAAATCTTCCCTTTTGTCAATTATCCATGTAATTTGCTACACGTGATTTGAGTGTTGCACACAAAGAACAAGGAAATCTCAAATTTGACTAGTAGAAATGTTTTTTAATGTAGAAAAGGATTTTAAAGTTTATAGTGCTTCCATATAGGAATCAAGGATCCTAGACATTTTACAATTTTCCAAACATTTT
This sequence comes from Pseudotsuga menziesii, assembly GCA_001517045.1. Taxonomy (NCBI): domain Eukaryota; kingdom Viridiplantae; phylum Streptophyta; class Pinopsida; order Pinales; family Pinaceae; genus Pseudotsuga; species Pseudotsuga menziesii. Next base: position 320,073 of record LPNX010038919.1, on the reverse strand, counting down.
CATTCTGACATACTTATAGAACACTTTCACCCTTGTTTGGCTGACTTTCAGATTTGGAACATGATTTTGACAAAAAAATTTCTTTACGCTTATATACCAAGCCTGTAGACTTAACTCATTAACTGACAACAAAAGTAAAAACATTCCAAAGGTACAACAATAGTGAAGAAAAGCAATTTAAGAGACAATTTTGGGTGGATTCGAAATATTTCTACTTATTGATAAATCCTTTCTATTTCGAAAAAAGACAAGTTCTGCATTTTAGTTCATCTTAGCAAGCATATGTATTGATTTCCATCTTCCAAACAACAAAACTCATCTAGGTATATGGAAAGAAAGTTGTAATGGACTTTACATACCAGTCTGGATGATGATTGGAAGGAAGAGGGGGGCAAGAGTTCACCCAATAACCTAGCAGAATGTGGTAAAATTAGAAAAATAATGTCATAAATATTACTACAGCAAAGAAGATACCAATTTAGTCCTATAAAGTTTACTAATAAAACCAAGTACAGGTCTGTTGACCAACCATCAAAGAAGGTTGTCTATACTTATCCATGTAGCCTTTACCTGCTAGGAAAGTGATTGTACAAACATTTGGGGCACTTGGGTCTTTAGAATGGCTAAGGCTCATCACCTATAAATATTCAAGCAACTAAAACGACCAATTTTTTGTCCAAGGCACATGGCAAATCTTTGATCAAATTCAAAGCTACATGATAATGAGTAGAACATGTTGTAAAGTCAGATTGTCGATGAATATTTAACACAAACTGTGCAAAATATAAATGTCCTACCAATAAATATATTCTATAAAGCATATATCAAAAGAATTTTTTTTGTAATACACTTCCTTTGACTATTATTTCCACCCAATCAATAGCAAAGTGGAAAACTTGTGGCACTAGGGCTAGGAACTTTGTCTATCACTGCATCTAGCCCACCTGTGCAGCCATGACATACCAAAATGAGCTAACATGTATGATGGGGAATCAAACCATGGTGGGGTATCACCACCCCTGCTTTACTAAACAGACAAATCCCCAAGATTAAATTGCAAAAGTTTGAGTTGAAAAAAAAAAGGTGGAAAAAGGCGCCTAGCTAGCAAATTGAAATCATATACACCATAAAAGGTTAGGATGAGTGTAGCTCTAGTCATTCTGAAATGTATCTTTGTTTTTATGTTATGCTCAAACAAAATTTCTTTTTGTACAGTCAGGTATGTGAAGAAAGATCCTCTAGTGTCACACGATGCACATAAGCAAGCATGCATTTAGCAGCAAATTATCAAATTTGCAACTAAAAGTTGCTTAGGAAGTATGCAAATATTTTTTCAATAAAATGAAGAAATGACATTGAGAAAATAGGGCATTGATATCTTCCAAAATTCCATCTACTGCATCCCAGAAATGTTATATTAAGAAGGGGCATAAGCACAATTCAATAGCTTCCATAAGCAGAGCTTCAGAATAGATGTTGAATGCCAAAGAAAATGGGGCATTTAAATAGAAAAGCTCCCAGAAACTCTCTCTATATAGAAAGGAATATAAAGTTAGGCGCCTCAAACAAACAGCTCTAGGAAGATCTGCCAGATCCTCCACACATGCATAGTGTCATAGAAAATGAACATAGTTAGCTGAAGCAGTTCAAACCTATTTCATCACATATTAATTCAATACTTTCCGTTGCTTAAAGCTTAAACTTCTAAAAAATAGAAGAAAGAAAGTATCTAATGGGATACAAAACATTAAGCTTTTGTACAGGTCAATGTGGAATCTTTGTTTTCTTTTTATTCTGGATCAACATCAAGGACCAAAAAGTTGCCTTATTCGGGACTCAACCAGTCGAGATACATGCAAAAACCAACTCATTATTGATTCAAATCAAAGGTCATCAATTTTGTACTATCTCCAAAAAAATGGGATGTCGACACCAATTTAGCAAGTCACAAACATAACACAACAATTGAATACAATGTCAATTGAAACTCGTGGAATTCTCTTCAGATCCTGAAAAAATGGGTATTGTGCATCTTTCTTAGGTTAAATGCCATAGATATATGGAGCAAACGCTTTGCTGGATTCCCAAGAAAAATATCCTATGAAACTAAAATGAATCTTTACTATACTTGAATATGCAAAGGTAGAATAATTGTTGCTTCTCCATGCATCAAAAGCAATGTTTGTAAATGAAAGAAACAATCCAAGTACAAACAGATACCAAAAATAGGTTACATCATCTGCAAGAAATGGTGAACATGATGTGGTAAAATAGGGGTGTTACTTGGTATTTTTCACTACAATCTACAGAGAAAGCATATTGGGGGAGCTTTGTCAAACAAACACCTTAAGTATATAGATAGTCTCTCTTAAGTTGAACTTCAATTTCAAATCTCCGTTCACTCAATGAAACGAGCCCTAATGTGAAAAGGGCAGTAAAGCGCCAATACTTTTAAGAACCTAAGATTGCATTAGTATCCCTACATGCTGTGGAGAATACAAACACCATACCTGGCATTCTGGTTGTCAAACTCTTTTAGGAAATTCTCCTTTGCTAGCAATTTCCTGTAAAAACCAAATTCCCCTTGCCTCTCTATTACAATTCAAAACAAAATCATAGTATGGAAAGTTTTCCTTCTTATCTCGAAAAGAAATTAAGAATTCTTAAATATTTTTTCTCTAACATGGGTATGACTGTTAACATCGACAAGAAAAAAATCATGATTATACAATCTAAGAAATACACCTATGCAAATTTGATTTATGATAATAGAAATCTAGAGGAAATGAATTCTTACAAGTATCTCAGAATTGATATTTGTCACAACCTCAATTCGAACTATAGCATTGAGAAAATGATTAATGGAGGGTGGAAAGCTTATTTTGGTCTTGAAAGTGACTGTAAATTAGTCAATCTAGTCATGTGGGATAAAAATAATTTGCTCTTTGAAACTCTTGTCATCCGTGTTATCTTGTATGGTTGTGAAGAATTGGGGTGTAACATTTCTAGAGAATCTTAGAGGAAGATTGAGCAAATCCATAAGAGGTTTATAAATTATAACCTAAAAATTAAAATCAATACACCTTATCCTATTCTCCTCATATATGTGGTTATTTCCCCCGTCGACATCATGGCTATGACTAGGTACCTGATGTACAAGAATAAGATAAATAAAATGGGAAACGAGAGACATCCTAAAATTTGTTTAAACTCAAGTCAAAACCAACTATGCCTCAAGCGGTGTTGGTGTAAAGATACCACATGGCTTGGTTAAACCATTGGGGCATTGATGAAAACGACATTTTGCAAAACATTGATAATGTCAAAAATATTAATACTTCTAAGTTCAAATAGAAATTATGGTGTGAGGAAAATTTAGTGGTTAAGATAAAGTTAAGATACTAAAAGGAGGTCATTAATCCCAACTTGAGATATCGAAAGTATCTCTAGGTAGTAACTATCTCACTGAAGAAAATTAATATAGCCAATATTAGAACAAACTCTCATGAACTCCATAGCGAAACAGGGTGTTGGTCTATTCCTAAAACTCCATGGGAGCACTAGTGGAAAATGAGAGATTAGTGACCAGGAGACCAAAATTTTTGGTCGCCACAATTTTTTTCAAGGGATAAATGACCAAAATTGATAAATTTAAGTGAGCTAACTAAAAAAGACCAAGATAAATGACCACTTTTGGTCACGGGATAAAAACCAACTAAAATCGACCAAGATAAATGACCAAATTTGGTCACGGGATATGTAGACTAAAAATTACCACATAACAATTGGTCATTTATTTGGTCATTTTTAGTTGTCACCCTGGCAATGAAAAAAATTGCAAATTTGACAATGAATTTGTGCATTTTACTAATTTCTCCACGTAGTGACCAAACTCATCAAATGATGTCTAAATGATGTATTTTCCTAATCCAATGTCTGCATCTTTTGTACCCCTTCGATGTCATTTCTGGAAATCCCTTGCTTCAATCCATCTCCAACATATTCTATCATAGGTAAACATGCCTTCTTGAACCCTTCTTTTATCATGACCACGAGATTTGCCAATGCAGTTTCCTCCAAAATATCTCTCGTAAAAATGGACAATCAGATTCAGTAATCTAACCCATGGAATGGTTGAGAGTGACATTGTGGCTAGATTGAATTCCAGTAACCATGGCCTCATAAAAATACTCGCGTTTCCCTGAAACCACTACTACATATGGTTCAAAAGTCCCACGATAGTTTGCTACGAATAAGTGAAAATTGAATTTTTCGTGGAAAAATAATTTAAAATTTTGGAAAAAAAATGAAAATGTCCTCGACGATCATCGCTATAGCGACACATAGTCCATATATAACGTCGCTATAGTGATGTTCGTTCATTTGTCTCCCCTTATTTAACAACAAGTTTTATTAGCTTATAACCTCAACTATTTTATTTAGCAAGCCTCCAACGTGGTCATATTTAATGTTTATTAAACTTAAAATACTTCTTTTATTTAATTAATTTAATTAATAATCTATAATATACCAAACTAAAATAATATCTATATTAAATTAAAATATATTTTTTCAATATTCATTTTCCTAAAATTTCAACCTATATTTATTTATTTATTAAACCTTTGTTTCCACCTAATTGTTCATATCCATAATAATATTGTTATATAGTTATTCATTTCCTTACTAATATCCCATAAAGATGAAAACAACACTACTTCATAATCCCTTCTAACTCGAACATGGTCAAAATTCAACTTCACTCAATCCTTTATAAATCTTCTTCTTACCTTTCTTAATTTATCTTTTGCAACTTTGTCAAAGTCCAACTTCACTTGGCCCTTTTTAGGTAGCATGTGGTATTCTTCTCAAAGATTTGTCAGTGTCCTTCGTGATGATGTTGAATAATTTGTTTTACTTAGACCTATTTTATCTTATACAACAAGAAACGACATCGTTATCATTGGGATTTTTATTAAAAATTTGGACTTATCACTCATATCTACAATAAATGATCATTGTGGGTTTATAATGACATTCATCATACATATTCTCACTTGAGTATATTATAAGGCATCCATTGTTTTTCATGATGATGTTGAATAATTTGTTTTACTTAGACCTATTTTATCTTATACAACAAGAAACGATATCGTTATCATTGGGATTTTTAGTAAAAATTTGGACTTATCACTCATATCTACAATAAGTGATCATTGTGGGTTTATAATGACATTCATCATACATATTCTCACTTGAGTATATTATAGTGCATCCAAGTGTAAATTATTAGGCATCGAAGTCAACAAACACGGGTCCATAAGAATACACCTCAAAGACTTTATAATGCATTATTTGATGTCTATGTTTCATTTAAATTAATAATAAGTTTGGGTCCATAATTATTCTCACATACCTTGGAATTTGAGTGTAATTTAGTAACAAGATCTGGTCATGCCCACTGTAGAGAGGTTCGGAAGTTGAAGGAACTTCATCTACTTTTCCTTCACCTCATGAGTCGATTCATGTTTTGGGTTCTGAGTAATTTCTTTTGGTCCTTTTGGAATTTTCCAAGGTGGGAATTGATGCAATATTGGGGATCTTTGGGTTGGGATTGACACTCCATAAAGGCCTAGAGCAGTGAGTTCTGCTTGGAGGATGTGAAGTACTCAATTAGCAGCGGGAAAAAGCTTGTAAAATGTGCATATATAGAATGAATGGCTTCTTTGGAGATTTTTCCAAGGTGGGTATTAATTATTTTCTTCTAAATGGAAGTTTATTTGAAAATTTGTTTTTTTTTTTTTGTTAAAAGGTATCTTAAGATTCACCATCTACAAGATGGGTATTGAAAATTCTTGTTTTTCTATTTTTATGATGTCCAGGTATTGAAAAATTATGTGTCTATAATATGGGTATATGAGAAATCTCCTCTTTTAGATGACCGATTATTGATTAATTCTGTTTCTGTAAGATGGGTATTTGAGAACATGAAATTTTGTAAGGAGATCTTAAAGAAATTTTCTTGTTTATTATTTGAAATCATTGCCTTTTCAAGATACTGGAAAATCCTTCCAAATGGTATGGGGTGTAATACCGTGTGCATCTTTGGGAATCGTATTACCTGAGCTATAAAGGGTTGATCCCAGAATGTTTTACCTGAGCTAGAAGGGTTGAATCTTGAAAGGTCATTGTTTTATTCCCACCTTCACTAATGTGAGTCCATCCTTGTATCAACTACTGGTCAACTTGACACACATTTCACCCGCCATTGAACCCTATAACCAAGACCCTACAAAATATATCTATTCGACTTGTTCATTACAAAATCGAAAGCTAAGGCACAACAATATCACTTTGCATTTATCTTACATTTACCTAAGCACCGCGGGTGAGTACGCCTACCTCTCATTAAATCATACATTTACCTGGTTCGGAACGATTATTACTCTATATAAAATATATTATTGCTATTTTCAACATTAACCCCAAAATAATTGGTAAATTGAAATCGTAGTGCTCAGATTCAAAATCAGAGTTAATTTTTGTATGGTTAATTTTCTGGGTTATAAAATTTGTGGAAATATTAATCTTGAAGTTGGGTTAAATAAAGTTTGACATGGTATCAGAGCCTGCAGGATCAAAGAATAGTTTAAAGGACATCATATTTACACAGGGTATTGCTAGATCTGAGTGATCTGCAAGGGTTTGCTGAGATATCAAGCAATCTGGTGTAGAGGGTTATATTATAGCAGCAAGGAGTTAAAAAAGGTGTCTTGCTTGTCAAATCCTGGAACTTTGGATTGAGAATTGGGTATTGTAGTTGGAAAAGGTTTTCCTTTTTGTGTTGGGTACAAAAAAATCAGTTGCAAAAAATAAATGGCAGACCACAGACTGTATTCTTTTGTGGTCTTTTCAATAAATAATATGCACCATTTACGACATTTAGTTATTGTCACAATCAAATGTTTGGCCGTTACAGGATTCCCAAGCCGCGGGTATAATGCGGATTTCAAATAGGCATGAGTTAATTTTGAGCCCTGAACTTTTTGTATTCTCCAAATGATTCCCTTGATCTCTTTTGTTTCACTGCATAATAAACCAGTCTGGACATTATTGTATATTTCAAAGATGAATATTTCTAGTATTTATATTATTGACATATGTGATACTCATCCCATGGATTCTTGGAAAAGTTCATTTGTCTATTTGAAAAGGTCATCTGTGTTAGTTCTAATCTTATGAAGGTCATCTGTGTTAGTTCATTTGTCTATTTGAAAAGTTCATATGTTTATTTGGTATCATGATTTTTGTAAATGTTGCATGCATGCACCAGAACCAGAAACACTTCCTGCCCTGCATGTTGACTAATCATTTACATGCACTATACTACCATGCATGGAATCTATCCAATTCTCAAATTCTGATGCTTATCATCTGGCATGTCTGAGTGAAGATGCTATTTTAGGCATGTATAAATTAATCATTTCTCCCAAGGTGCACTGGCATCTGGATTCTGAACTACTCTTGCATGGAGTGAAACTGCTGGATTGGTAAAAATGGAAACAAAGCTTTGAAGCAGCAATTTCAAATGAGAATGGCTTCTAGATCCATGTTCAACTTTAAGATGATGAATGCATCTTACTTGATGAGTTTATAGGATTATATTACTTATATAATTTCTTTGTTATATTGGAGTTATCAATTATGTTGATAGTGTGATCGTGTCTGTATAATTTGGGAAGAAGTTTGGATATCTCAGTCTTAGGAAGTTTTTCTTTTATGTACAATAGAAAAGTAGATTGATGACATCTGAGTTGATTTTATGAACTTATTTTATATAAAGAATTTATGAAATAATAGGAGAATTGATAGTACATTCATGAAATCTCTTAAAGATGTCTGATTGGACCTACTTTAAAATGTTGTATTAGAACCAAGTAATCTTTGTCAAATCATTGCCTGCAAAGAGGAAAAACAACATCCATTTCCTAACGAAAGTGGATTTTTTTAGAGTTTTAATTTTGTGATCATATTAACTCCCAACCTTATTCCATCCATTACCTGATTGATTTTCATTGTGAAAATGTTTCACATTTCACATTTTTCCTTTATGTATGTTTCCGTATGTTTTTGTGTACTTTTGGTACCTATTTATTTAGATTGCCTTATTTTTTCCATACTTTGATGTGCAGGCACTTGTTTGTTTAATGCATCTTTTTGCTATCATTCAGATCATATTTTTATAGAGGAATTTTGTTGTTGCGTTTGCTTTACAAACATGCTACATGCTACCTTCTAAAGAAAAGTTGTTGCTAAAAGGTATTTGTTCTGTCAAAGTCATCTAGGACCAATGCACCTAGTACCATGCACATTGAAGACAACATTAGCATGGGACACATTTTAACAACACCTCTGCATTATCACAGAACAAGTGTTTCCACATTAACTTGACCCATACCTCAAAAGACTTTGGTCAACCATATTATCATGGAAAGAAAGACCCCTGGGCTTTGAACTTGTATCATCATCTCTGCAAGTGATTTAAATTGATCATAGCCCAATGTATATTCAATTTCAAATCCTTTCTCTTCTTTGTGGAAATTGAACCCATGTGTTAGAACAATTACACTCACAACAATTTCCAATTACACATGCAAATTACTCACAAAGGAGACTGAATATGGAGCAGAACACTAATATGCATTGAATAAGTGTACAATAGCCAACCCTGTGAAGTCATAGGCTGTCGCAATAAATAATTACATGAGAGATTCGAATGCATAAGGATGCCATTCGAATTTAGTCAAAAGCAAGCTTACTAAATCTAAGCAAATCCCCCATAGGTGCATAAAGCACTTTCCAAATCTGTCTAGGATCTCACGAATTGGAAAAATCAATTAGGCAAGCTAATAGGTGGTGGAAGGACAACTCATACATGCTTTTCATAGGAGAAAAGAGTGGAGGATTTTGAGGACAAAAAACAAGTTAACTTCACCTAGTCAAACTTTCCCAATTGCCTTAAAACTCAGAAAAAGCAGGCAATAAAGCAGAAAAAGCAGACATGCGCTAGGGAGGGCAGGAATAAAGTAGATTTGATTCCAAGAGGTTTCCCAAGTGCTCCATGACTCAAATTTAGCAAGTTTGACCACTATGGATGTGTGGAGGAAAACTTGCATAAGGTGGAATATAGAAACTAGGCAAATAAGACAAAAACTGGATTAATTAATGTCTAAGGTAGCTAACTATGGGTTGATTATTCTAACACCCCCCCTTAAGGATGACTTATGAGTAAAATATCAGAAAATTATAGGTCCTAGCAACAAGGCTTATTCACCCTTTACATACTGCATGTCCATTTAACTAAGGAAAGAGGCAAAAACCCAGTGGGAAAAATACTCCCTTAAACATGGACAGTAAAACAAAATTTGGAAATCTTGTCATCACTCATGCTTCACAGCATGATTAGCAAACCCCAGCAATGATTTGAGATTGCTGAATGTCTTCTCACAAAAAACTTTGGTGAATATATCTGCTACTTGTTTTGAAGATGAACAGAAGAGTAGGTGAATGGTGCCATCATGCACAAGTTGTTTGATGTAGTGCGTATGGATCTCAATGTGTTTGGTTCTCTTCTTTTGAACTGGATCATTGCAGATTTGAATGGTACTCTGATTATCACAATAGATAGTAGTTGAGTATTCTGATTCAAAGCCACACTCTCCAAGTAACCCCTGCAACCATAAACATTGAGTTGCTGCATTTACAACACCTCTGTACTCTGCTTCTGTAGATGAGAGTGCAATGGCACTCTGTTTCTTGCTTGACCAGTTGATTGGCCCTTCTGCAAGCATGAACACTTATCCTGATGTTGAATTTCAATCTGTGCTGTCACCTGCCCAATCACTGTCAGTAAACCCAATCAAATCAAGATCAGATTTAGCTTTGCAGAAGATTCCACGAGTCCTTGTTCCCTGAACAAAGTTAAGGATCCTTTTGGCTACTCTCCAATGGATCTCATGAGGCTGATCCATGTATCTTGAAGCCACACTTACTACATAATAAATATCAGGTCTAGTATGTGTAATATACAACAAACATCCAATCAATTGCCTATACAGTGTATTGTTTACCATAGGTGAAAAATCAACTTTTTCAAGCTTAACTCCTGAAATAAAAGGAGCCTTGCTTGGCTTGCAATCCTTCATATTGAATTTGTTCAGGAAATCCAAGGCATACTTGGACTGATGTACTTTGATTCCTTCTTTGGTTTGAGCAATCTCGAGCCCCAAGAATTGGCTCAATAATCCCAAATCTGTCATTGAGAAGGCATGGTTCATTGCATCCTTCAAGGAAGCAATTTCATCCTTTGAGCTTCTTGTAATGAGAAGGTAATCAACATACAAAAAAATGATCATTAATGAACCATGAATCAGCTTCAAATAGAAATTTTTATCTGATTTGCATTGAACAAAATTCATTGATAGCAGAAAGCTATCAATCTTAGCATACCAAGCCCTGGGGGATTGCTTAAGCCCATACAATGACTTATTTAGCCTGCACACAAGAGATGGGTTAGTAGCAAATCCTTGAGGCTGCTGCATGTATATCTCTTCAGTGAGATCTCCATTCAGGAAAGCACACTTCACATCCATGTGGTGTACCTCCCACTGCTTTGAAGCTGCAATGGCTAAGGCTAGCCTGATGGAGTCCATCTTTGCCATTGGTGCAAAGGTCTCATTGTAGTCTATGCCATGTACCTGTGAGTAGACCTTGGCTACCAATCTGGCCTTGTACTTCAGAGGTGAACCAGCAGCAGCAAATTTGGTTTTGTACACCCACTTACACTAAACTAGCTTCCTCCCTAGGGGAAGATCAACCAGCTCCCAAGTGTTGCTCTTCTGGAGTGAGCTGAACTCTTATTTCATGGCTACTTGACATCTTGGATCATTTGCTACATATTAATATTTCTATGGGTCTGATTCAACCATCAGATAGCATTTCTCTGCAAACATAGGATCTTTCATGCACAGAGCACTCTCAAACTGAGATCTAGTCCTCCTAGGATCATTAGGATTTCCAGCTAGTTCTCCAGCTGCATGAATGATATTGGATGCCCATTTTGGTCTTGTAGGACTGTTAGGATCTGCAATTAAATCATCATTATCAGAAATATTAGAATCAACATGTTCAACTATCTCTTCACTTACATTTAGAGGTTCTGGTGGTGAAGAGGATTCTCCAACTTCCACTATTTCTAGGGGCTCTTCTTGAAACTGAACACACCTTTCAATGAAGGCTTTGTTTGTGCTCAAATTGATCAGCTTATACCCTTTTTAATATTCAGAGTACCCAACAAATAGACACTCTTGGATTTGGGGCTGCAAAGCCTTCCTCTTTTCCATTGGAATTCTAGCCCAAGCCCTTGAGCCAAAAATCCTGAAATGGGTCACATCTGTCTTGTGCCCACTCCATGCTTCGAAAGGAGTCATACCATCGAGTTGTTTATGAGGCACCCTATTTTGGATATAGGCTGCACAATTTATAGCTTCAGCCCAAAACTTTGGTGGCAAAGTCTTAGCCTCCATCATGCAGGTTGCCATCTCTTTTAGTGATTTGTTCTTTCTCTCAGCAACACCATTATGCTGTGGTGTGTAAGGGATAGAATGCTGCATATGAATAATTGCATCTACACAATATTGAATGAACTCAAACTTGACATACTCACCAAAATTGTCAGATTTGAGGACCTTGAGTTTCCTCCTAGACTGGTTTTCAACCAAAGCCTTAGAGACTTTGAAGAGGCCAAAAAATTCAGACTTGTGTTTCAGGAAGTAAACCCAGCAATACCTGGAAAATTCATCTATGAATGTCAATGCATATTTGGCCTGACTCATTGACATATGAGGAAATGGTCCAGCAACATCACTGTGGATCAACTCAAGAGGTGCAAAGGTTCTCTCATGACTAGCTTTCTCAAATTTATGCTCTGGGTGTTTTCCTAAGATGCAACCTTGACAGACTCCTTTGGAAAACTTAATCTTTGGTAACCCTATGACCATTTATTTTTCACTAATATTAGAAATATACTTGTAATTGAGGTGGCCAAATCTTTCATGCCAAATCTTGCTTGCCTCATTAGCATGAATCAGAAGAGCAGAGGGGTTTGAGTAGGGTAGGAATTGTGAGAACATGTATACCTTCGAAGTGTGATTTGCAACTCCTTTTGCAATGAATTTACCACTTGAGATCTCTATGATCTCAACTTCATCAAGGGAGAATATGACCTTCTTTGGAGAACCTGTGTGGGTCATTTGATACACTGATAAGAGGTTAGAGGCAAGACCTGGAACATACAACACATTGCTGAACTTACCATGGTCAAGATCAATCCTCCCTTTGCCCAAACTTTCAGTGAGAGAGTCATCTCCCAGTACTATTGGTGGACCTTTCGACATGTCAAGTGAGGTGAATGCCTCCTTAGTCGAAACCATATGTCTTGAAGCTCTAGAATCAATGATGAAACTAGGTGAGCTTGATGTGCCAGCAACCAATGCATGAACTCTCTCTCCGTCTTCTGAATTTGATCCTCCTTCCCTCTTCTTTGAGTTGTCTAGAAGGGAGATGCCATTCTTCTCCAGGAGTTGTGTTAGCATGTCAATTTTCTTCTTCATGTAGGAGCTTTCAGAATGATTGCCCTTACTGCAGTATGCGCACTTGCTCATTTCTCCTTTGTTCTTCTTCTTCTGGGGGTTCTTCTTGGAACCTTGAGGCTCCTCTGGAGACTTGTTCTTGTCTCTCTTTTGCTTAGGTGGATTTTTAGCTTTCTTCTTGATTTTTGAATCCACCCTTGAATCTCCAACAACTAGATCTTGGTTTTTGGATGGTTTTATGGTGCCCATCATCACCAATTTATCTTGTTCTTGTGTGAGAGATTCCATGAAATCTGCAAGGCTAGGCATTTTCCAGGCTCGAGCTGTCAACTTTGTGGCATAGAAGGTCAAAACAAACACTGAATAGTCAGGGCCAAGCTTTGAGAGTATGGCCAAAACTAGTTGTTCATCCTTCTTTTCGATCCCACATTGTTTTAGCTGCAAAACAAGTGCTTTGAACTTGGAAAAATAGAGTTGCAGGGATTCAAATCTATTTGGACTCAGGGAGATCAATTCATTTTCAATTTGATGTCCCCCCATATCATCTTTCTTTCTAAAAAGATCAACAATATTCTCCCATACTTCATTTGGTGATGTCAATCCATCAAGATGGAAAATGAGGTCTCTAGATATGCTTAGACACAGGAGACCATAGGCCTCATCCCTCCTATTGTGCCATTTAATCTTCTTTGCAGCTGCATTGGGCTCTGCTTCTGTTTCCATAGCCACTCCGTAGAGGCATTTCTCTCTCAAAAGTATCTCCATCTCTTCTTTCCATTCAAAGAAGTTAAATGGAGTCAAGATGATCTTTTGAGATTGATCCATAGCTCAGAAATTGTCCCTTCAGTCAGCAGAATGCTCCCAGTCAATGATGTTGAACCTGCAATAAAAATTGGAAGGAGAGAAATTGATCTAAAAAGGCTATGATACCATGTGGAAATTGAACCCAGGTGTTAGAACAATTACACTCACAACAATTGCCAATTACACATGCAAATTACTCACAAAGGAGACTGAATATGGAGCAGAACACTAATCTGTATAGAATAAGTGTACAATAGCCAACCTTGTGAAGTCATAGGATTCCACAATAAATAATTACATGAGATATTCGAATGCATAAGGATGCCATTCGAATTTATTCAAAATCAGGCTTACTAAATCTAAGCAAATCCCCCATAGGTGCATAAAGCACTTTCCAAATCTGTCTAGGAGCTCACAAATTGGAAAAATAAATTAGGCAAGCTAATAGGTGGTGGAAGGAAAACTCATACATGCTTTTCATCGGAGAAAAGAGTGGAGGATGTTGAGGACAAAAAACAAGTTAACTTCACCTAGTCAAACTTTCCCAATTGCCTTAAAACTCAGAAAAAGCAGGCAATGAAGCAGAAAAAGCAGACATGCGCTAGGGAGGCCAGGAATAAAGTAGATTTGATTCCAAGAGGTTTCCCAAGCGATCCATGACTCAAATTTAGCAAGTTTGACCACTATGGATGCGTGGAGGACAACTTGCATAAGGTGGAATATGGAAACTAGGCAAATAAGACAAAAATTGGATTAATTAATGTCTAAGGTAGCTAACTATGGGTTGATTATTCTAACATTATTATGCAATCCTGAAATTGACATTTTGATTCTTATCTTTACATTGACAAGGACACGCACCTTTCAACGGTAAAAAAGGAAATGTTTGCATGGAAATGTTAGTTAATCAAAAAATTTGTCCTGCATATTAATTATCTACCCACCTCTAAAACCTTAGGAAATTGACCATATTTTCAATTCAATACAAGAGTTGAACTCTTTAACTGCAAAAAAATGGTGGCCTAGTCTGCACTTAAATTCATTGGAGACTCTCATCAAATTCTTCAACTAAATTATTTGTAGTCTTTTATTTTTATTTTTTTCTTGTTTGTATGTTAAAAAAATATTTGTTTATGTGCAGATGTTGCTGGAGGGAATTCTTCTTGCAATTCTGGGAAAGGAACGAGCCACCTAAGTTCCAATAAAATTGTCCATGGATTCAATCTAGTGAAATGAAAAGATGGTCATCCTATGGAGGACTATCATGTTGCAGAGTTTACTCAGATCAAAGGCCATGAGTTGGGTCTATATGTTATTTTTGACGACCATTTAGGTGACAGTGTGGTTTCGTACCTGCAGAAGAATTTGTTTGCAAACATTTTGAGTGAGGTGAGTGACCAAATTGCTCGGTAAAGGGAACTGTGGTAGATGCCATGGCAAGTTATCCATACTTTGTAAATTGGATTTGATTTTCCTTGCATTACAGTAGCATGATCCCTTGAGTAGTTTTAACTTGTTTTAAGCTATAGTGGACTTACAATTTTGTAGCCCTAGTTTGAAGTTTGAATAATTCATTACTTTACAGGGTTGGCCTGTTATTCTCTGACTGGATATCATTTATTGTTGGAGGAATTAGCACCGATTATGATGAATTAATTTTGGATTATATATTATTTAAGCATGAGTAGGGCTGTTGTGATGTACGTGGTACCATAATTGGATAACTTTAATATTTATTTTCATGATTAACTAGAGTAGGGTTTTCTGTTGCTCAATGCTTTCTGATTACATTATGTGTTATTCTAGGAAGAATTCTGGGTTCATCCATCTAGGGCCATAATGAAAGCCTATGATAAGACAAACAATGCCATTCTTATACACACTTATGTTGTTACAGCTATCTTAATAGATAGCTAAAAACTCTTGGTTGAAAATGTTGGTGACTCTAGAGTAGTTTTGAGCAAAAATGGAAAGGCTATTCAGCTTTCAGTTGACCATGAGCCTAGTAAATCACGTGGAAGCATCGAGAATAGGGGGGTTTTGTCTCAAACATTCCAGGTGGTTTTGACTTATTTTCCTATTAATGAAAGTAAGCTTTTGCTTAAGGGGAGATTTGGAGGTCTAGAAAACTAGAATAAATACATTAAATATTATATTGACATTGAATTTCCAAGTTCTCAAAAGAATGCAAGAAAATTATCATGGCTATCTTGGGCTATCTTGACTAACATGGGGATTTTTGTAGAACAATTTATGGAGAGAAACTGTGTATTGATTTTGATGGGGATGTTTGAAAAATTGAAATCTGAATTTTCATTCGTTACATGAACTTTGTTTGAAGTGTATGATTGGTAGCTATGGAAGGAATCAAATATTGCTACTTAAGTTGCAAACTCAGGAAATCTAATTTTTTAATTATAGGAGATGTGCCAAGAGTAAATGGGAAGCTTGCAGTTTCTTAAGCTTTTGGAGATAGAAGTCTCAAAACACATCTATGGTTAGATCATGATGTGAAAGAATGGGACGTGGATACAGAAACACAATTTCTAATTTTGGCCAGTGATGGTTTATGGAAGGTCGGTATTATACAACAATTTTCGGTACTATATCAAGAGCTTCAAATATTTGTTCTGCTCTCACCTTATTTTTTATGGTACCCAGGTGATGGATAATCAAGTAGCTATCAATTTTGTTAGTAAAATCCATTAGAGGAAATTTCAACTCAAAATGGGCCTTTTAACTTTAACTCAAATTCCATGTCATCATGTGTTTGCCAATGAAATTGATTTAAATTTGAAATACAGTATAGTTCTTAAACACTTTTTTTTATATAAATTTGGGGATAGGTATCATAAAAAAAAACTACTTTTTTTGTTTGTATTTCTTGTTTTTGGGGTAGCAAAGTCCGTCAAAAGTATGCCGAGTGGGTACTCGTTGGATGCAGAATTTAATTCCGCATCCAACGAGCTCTCTCGATTGAAATTTGAGTAAAAACACAGGGAGATATGTCAAAAATACAAACAAAAAAAGTTTTTTTCTTTTCTTCCTCCGAAATTAATAAATATTATTTTATTATTTTAACTATCATTTTATTAATTTTTTTTCGGAGGCCCATTTTGAGTTGAAATTTCCTATAATGAAGGATCCACAAATAGAAGCAAAGCAGTTAACAATAGAAGCTTTGAAACAAGAGAGCAAGGATGATATATCTTGTATTGTAGTTCAGTTTAAATGATTATTTTCCTAGCTTTCTAAGGGATACAAGCATTTTTATTAGCTTCAGATCCACATGATGATTTGGATTGCAGTATAATACTATAAATTGAAAATGCTTGTCAGGGATTCAGGAGTCTTGAGTGGTCTATTGGATTCAATTTATGCCACTCTTTTATACTTGAGGCTACCATTGGTCTCAGTCTAGAAAAAATGAGGCATAGGAAATCCTAAAAACCCATAATCTTTCAATGTAGCCAAAATTTATGTGTGGTTATGGTCTTTTATGTTTTGTAACAATGCTCTCAAAACCTCCCTACAGATTGGTATTTTCTGGATTGTAACAATATGTACTTGTAACTTCCCTACAGATGGAAATTGGATATTTCCTTTTGTGTATAATACACCTAGAACAAGTATCTTTACGATAATTTGGATGTTGAGAGAAGATCAAACATCTTTTCAAAATTTGCTTAAAGTCCTCCCCTTGAAATCATACATCCATGTAAGAGGTTTCTATGTTAATATGCTAAAGATGCTTTCAGGAATGACCAAAAAGTAGGAAACAAGATAATAATGACCAAGACTAAGTTTGACAAAGCACAGTAGTCATTATTAGATTAGGCTTGTTGATACACCTTTTTAACAGTGCAAAATAAGGGAGATTGTAGTGCTTATTGACTTCTACTATTAAGTGAGCATGTTTTTAATATGGCAATAAATTTAATTAGTGTTTAGGTTAGTGAGGTGGTTAGAACACCTCAGCTGTATTGGGGTACTTTAAATGATGCAATGTATGGCAAGTTTTGCTAGAGAGTGGTACATGTATTTGATATACTTGGGTAGACTACCTCAGGCTATAACCCTCTTGATGAATTGCTGCAGCATCATTCATAACAAATGACATTTTTTTTTCTTGTCTACCACATCTCATGCTTATTTTATGTGCATATGCAGTTATAAGATCGTATTCATAGGTGAAATGTGATTTTCATTCCTAGCAAGAAAAAACCAAAATCCATTTCTTGAGGTCTATTTTGTTCTTCCATGGTAAATCATTAGTAGTAGGCATGCTGGGATTTTGTGTTTTGGAGTTTATATTTGTTTTGGGAGAAAATAACAGTGTTGAATTGATGCCTTTTCCTGAAGATTCAAATGAAATATGAGGAAAGATACATTGCATATAATGAAATTTATTCACTATGTATGTTGAATAGCATGCTTTGACTAGCAATGTATGGTTCTGAATCCTGATTATCATACATATCATTTGAATATAATGTATCACATTATTTTTCTCCCCGTTGAAGACTTGAAAACAAGGTAAGGCACAAAAATTTACTATTTTATCAAGATTTGGTGTGTACATATATATTTCATAAATTCTAGTCTTAAGATAGATGGTAGATTTTGAACATTAGGGGCAGGAATTGTTTTCTAGATTTTAATATAGATCGTTGTAAGGAGATAGAAGTGTAAATAATATTAACTTTAGTCAATGTCGGGAAAAGATCCTGTTAGATATTGTTTGCATGTAGAATTTTCTATGTGTTTGGGGTTTACCACTTTTGCTTTGTATCTTACAGGTATGCAAACAGAGTTAGGATAGGCATAGGGGCCACTACATGATTGGAATTATTAAACTATAATTACCTCTAGATTTTAAGAAATGGATGCTTACATTTAAGACCTTGTCAAGATTAGTCCAGCAGAGGCCATTCTTACTGTGGGCAAGAATCCCAGCTACATAGTTGATCCCTAGCTTTAAGATGTCCAGTTTGGAGGAGCCTGCCCGAATTGACAGCTTCTCAAAGTTGAATGGCAGAGGAAGGTTATCTTGATTATCATCTGACAATAGTAGGAAGAGATTTGACGAAATATGTTCTGCACAAGACTTGGTTGGAGAGAGGGAATGCAACTACTCTCCCATAGATGTGTAAGTATTCATTTTTTTAATTTTTTGAAGCTATAACATTAACTTTGTCAGCTATTTTTATCTCACGATTCAGTCATGCGGCATGCCATTGTTCATTTCATGATCATAAAGGACAAAGTCGAATTACATATGTGTGTGAACTTCCATTTGCTTGGTAATTATTCTGGAAACTTAGTAGGTAATGCTAGACATTGACTTCATATTAATATTTTTTTCTGGATGGAATTTTGTGGATATTTTCTTCCTTTTGGTTGTAATTTTCGAAAGAAAAATATTGTATTTATCCTCTTGATGCTTAGTTTGGTTACCTCACTTTGACCTAACAACTCCAACTATATTTAAGTCAACAAGGAATATCACAAAGGGCAATCTCAAGGTTTTCACACTGTACATTTGAATTTTCATGTATGGTATTTTCTCTTGTAGATTAGCTACGTAATAAAAGACATAATACTCTTGCAGTTGCACGCATAAGCATTATATGCTGTTGCATTTGTTGGGTAGCTATGCCCTTTATTTGCAGGTTATGTAATGAGTTTCTTGTTAAAAAATACTTCACAATTTTTCTGCAATCTTTTAAAATAAAAGGATAACTATGTTGGTGGTTTTAAATACACATTGTAGCCAATGCCAATTAATTATCTCTCTAAAGAAATATAAAAATATCCAATTTTTAAAGTTCCTTTTCTAGAGTCATGCATACATACTAGCTCATGTGAAGGGGTCATTAGATAAGGATTCGAAGGTTTGCAGAATTTCTCCCATGGAAATATTTTTGACTGGCCTTGATAAACTTTCCTTCACATGTCTCTGCAGCGAACAATAGAACTTCAAGTCCCATTATGCAATTTACCATCAACAATTTCAGAGTAATAAAATTTCAAACTACAGATGGAAAATATTGGGATTTTCTCTAAATATGCTACAGATATCTTTTATTGAAAGTAGCACCATGAGATTTAAGCATACGAATTTCAAGTTTCAACTTATCTATAGGATAATTTTGGACACAATTTGCATTACAATAAATCAAGGTATGCACCCCCAAAAGTATTGAATGTTATGGGAAATGACAAAGACATGAGAAAGGAGAACTTGTTTTCTTCTTTTCATGTTATCTTTAACTATACTGCTAAATGGTGTTGCTTCTTTCAGAGTGAGATGATTGTATGGAAACAACAATCTGAGGGAAATATCACTTAAAATATAGTAATTTAGATTCTATTTTTATAAATGTAGAAAACAAATACAAGAGCTTGGCCTACCTACATGGCACCCTGGAAGTAGAAGAAAAAACTTTTGAAATTCTATCTCGAACTATATCTTAGGTAAATAATCATTATTCTTTTATAGTTCTAATTGGATAACCTTTTTATATTGATAATTTCCAAACTAAAAGAGATAGGCTGCAAAGAAAGTTTGAGCTCCAGTACATCTGATCATAATGCATGACAAGATACATTGGCTGTTATGGATGAATACTTATAACACTTGTGTAATCCTTTGCAAGCCAAAGATGGAGGCCCTGCATGGCATCAAGTCATGGATCATTCAACCCCGACCATGTATTACCAAGCTTGGCGTCATGACCCAAAGGTAGTTTTCTATGTTTTTTCAAATTGATAAAAAGGCTATTGTAATACTCATGGTGTTTAATATTCTTAGTAGTGCATGCAATTTACATTCTCAGCTGCCTTGACCTTTTAATTGAATTTTCCTTCACCATGCTACTACTTCTATTTTTTAGGTTGGTCCTCCATAGTATCGAAGTAGAAAATTGTATGAGGATGTTGCACCTGAACTAATGAGAGACTTTTTCTGTGATGACGAGTTTTGTCTTAAGTGGGATGACATGCCTCTCTATTCAAATACTTTAGAAGAGTGCCCGCAAATAGGAACGATGATTTTCCATTGGGTCAGAAAGGTGTGTAGTAGAGAATTGAAATTAATCTTGGTTTTCATGATGTTTTGTTCCGTTTTTTATATTTTATTTGGTGTCAAATCGATAGTATGTCATCAATAGTATGTCATTCTTCTATAGTGATCGATAGTATGTCATTGATCGTCGAATTTGGGAGTTTGGAATGACATACTTCTGTGTGACAAAGGTATGGCTCTTCACTATTTGATAATTGGTTTACTTTTAATTTTTTTTAGTTGACCTTTTGGTGTAAATATACTGTATGGGATGCTTCATAGAATGGTTGAAGGGGTACATCAAAGTTGGAGTTCTAGTTGATAAGATTTTAAAGAGATATGCGTCATTTGATGTGATCCCAATCAGTTGTAGGTAGCAAGAAGGATAAAATTTATGTTTTCTTTTCCTCATGTTCTAGGGTGTCTCGACAAGGATTAAAAACTTCCTTTTTCCTCAGTTTCTTGGTGCTTGAAAAAATACAAGAAACATTTGTGAAAATATTTATATTTGGTCCCTGTTGCAGTTGCAACCGAAACCAATTCCTATTAATAATCATGTATATCCTCCAGGTTGCATGCTTTATTTTTTGATTAATATGATATTTATTAAAGGGTATTTATAAATTTATTCTCAATCTTTGATTGGAAATAGCACTTGCTCTATTTAGTTGGTGATGTTTTCATTTTTGTATCTGGATTATGTTAAAGATAATAATTCTGAGAATTGCTTTCATGAAAAACTATAAATGTTCATGCCTAGGCATGTTGAGATCAAAATTGTTGTAAATATTGAATGACTTGGTCTTGAATTGATATAAAAATATGGGCTTTACAATCACATGATATCTTGTGAAACTTCTCGCTGCAATTATCCTGTATTTCTAGCTAATGCATATTGATTTTAACTAGTAAATGAAATAAAAGGGATATGATACCAAGTTTTCTATGTATATCTCGCTAGATGCATTGGTGTCCATCCTGAGTTGATTGTGTATGTGGTAAGTTCTTCAGGATTGAGCATATGATTACAATTTAATACTATTCAAGAACAACTTGGTCAATGTGCTTCTTCATAAAGGAAGCATATGTGTGAGAACATAATGGTTGTAGAGTGGTATTGAGATGTTAAATCTAACTAAGTATGTCAACATTAGTAAAAATGAAATTGATATTTTACTCTCTAAACATTTTGTTTTAGTTAATAGATTTTAAAAGGATGATTTATGTTTTGGGGTTAATGTTTCCAGTGTGTGCCATACCCTTCACTCCCAAGACAAAGGAAACCAAGACGTGTTGACCTATACTATTCTAGCTGGTGCATCTGAGTAGGTATTTTCTGTTGCAATCTTTTGTGATTTTTCTGCAACAAATTTTTGCTTATAGCTTGTGATTGTTAGATTCATGTACTTGCATATTTTGTTGTTAAATTTTCCTTTTTACTTCAATAATAGATTTCAAGGAAAGGAGATGGACAATTGTCTGCCTATGAGGTGATCCTATTTCATCACAAAGACATGGGAATTTCATCACGAAGATTTTAGAAGAGTGCCCGTGAACAGGAACGATGATTGTCCATTAAGTCAGAAAGGTGTGCAGTAGAGAACTGACATTACTCTTGGTTTTCATGATGTTCTATTCCATTTTTTATATTTTAGTTGGTGTCAAATCCCGCAGCTTCCATTCTTCTATAGTGATCGAGAGTATGTCCTTGGTCGTTGAATTTGGGAGTCTGAAAAGACATACTTCTATGTGACAAAGGTATGGATATTCACTGTTTGATAATTGGTTTACTTTTAATTTGTTGTAGTTGGCCTTTTGGTGTAAATATACTATATGAGATGCTTCATAGAGTGGTTGAAGGGGTACATCAAAGTTGGAGTTCTAGTTGAGAAGTTTTTAAAGAGATACTTGTCATTTGATGTGATCGCAATCAAATGTAGGTAGTAAGAAGGATAGCATTTATTTTTTCTTTTCCTCATGTTCTAGGGTGTCTAGTCAAGGATTAAAAAAATCCTTTTTCCTCAGTTCCTTGGTGCTGGAACAAATACAAGAAACATTTGTGAAAATATTTAGATTTGTTCCCTGTTGTAGTTGCGACCTGAACCAATTCCTATTCATAATTATGTATATCCTCCAGGTTGCATGCTTGATTTTTTATTAATATGATTTTTATTAAAGGGTATTTATAATTTTATTCTCGTTCTTTGATTAGAAATAACACCTGCTCTATTTAGTTGGTGATGTTTTCACTTTTGTATCTGGATTATGTTAAAGATAATAATTCTGAGAATTGCTTTCATGACAAACTACAAATGTTCATGCCTAGGCATGTTGAGATCAAAATTGTTGTAAATTTTGAATGACTTGGTCTTGAATTGATATAAAAATGTGGGCTTTACAATCACATGATATCTTGTGAAACTTCTCGCTACAATTATCCTGTATTTCACTAGTGGAAAATGAGAGATTAGTGACCAAAAAAATGACCAAAATACACATATCAATGACCACTTTTGGTTTGGCGATTGCTAGTGGCTAATTTACGGTCTTTTATTACGCAACCAAAACTGGTCATTTTTATTTTGGTCATTTATAGCTTGTCAGTTGGTCATTAATTTGGTCATATATTTGGTCATTAATTTGGTTATATATTTAAATCAATGACCAAATATATGACCACTAGAATATGACCAAATTTGGTCTTGTAACAAAAGACCGTAAATTAGCCACCAAAACCAATTTTTGGTCATTGATATGCGAATTTTGGTCATTTATATCTCAATGTTTGGTGACATATTCTCTCAATTTTTGATCATTTTATATGCGAATTTTGGTCATTAATCTCATTTATTGGTCACTAATTTAGTTATTTTTAGTAGTTTTATGTGTGTTTGTTATATTTTTATAGTTTTAATGGTGTCCATTATTAATCAATATAAATTTTTAATATGATATTATGTTCAAATTAAAAATAGAGTCATACATTATTTATCATCATCTAATACACATGCGAATTATGCAATGTCACATTAATTAGTTAATTACAACACTTATAAATAATATAAAGTACAACCATATAAGTTTTAGACCTTACAAATTATATTATATGAAATGTCAAGTATTACAATAATTACAAGTTTTCTCAAAAACTATCTCCATATAACTTTACATGAAAATCATCTAGTACATCAATGACTTTTCAAAATATTACAATGGCTAAACCATCCCACTTGTACTTGGATTATAAGCCATACTTAGATCCCATGGAAGCTTCAAAACCATACTTAACAGCTTAAAACCCTTGACAACAGGATCTTCATGCTCAATGGAAAAGCCTCAACAACAATCTCTTCATACTCAATGGCCTACTTTCTGAGCTTTCTATCTACGCACGTACTTCTGTATCCGCAGTGCACATGCTTCTGAGCTTTATATCTGTGCACGTGCTTATGTATCCGCACTACAACAGCCTCCCTTCTCATGTTGTTATAAATCTTGCGAGTAAGCTTACCTATACAACACATGTTAAGCAATAAATTTTTCTACTCGCTAAAAAGAGAAAACACATAATTGAAAAATGTACATAGTAATTTCACAAGATTTAACATGGAAAAATGAAACAATTCCAACAAACAATAGGTGTACTCAAAATGCATAAACATTTAGAACCAGCAGACCTACAAATACATGAACATGAAATACCTCTCCATAAGGCCTGAAGATCAATGGTAGTCACCCCATGTTCTATATTCTTGACAGCTCCCCACAATCCTTGGCTGACTCCAATCTTTGCAATCTCCCATGGAATTCCCATGTCTTCGTGATGAAATAGGATCACTTCACAGGAAGACAATTGTCCATCTCCTTTCCTTGAAATCTATTATTGAAATAAAAAGGAAAATTTAAACAACAAAATATGCAAGTACATGAATCTGACAATCACAAGCTATAAGAAAAAACTTGTGGGAGAAAAATCACAAAAGAATGCAACAGAAAATACCTGCTTGGATGCACCAACTGGAATAGTATAGGTCAACACGTCTTGATTTCCTCTGTCTTGGGAATGAAGGGTATGGCACACCCTGGAAACATTGATCCCAAAATATAAATCAGCCTTTTAAAATCTATTAACTAAAACAAAATGTTTAGAGAATAAAATATCGATTTAATTTTTACTAATGTTGACAAAATTAGTTAGATTTAACATCTCAAAACCACTCTACGAGCATTCTATTCTCACACAGATGCTTCCTTTATGAAGAAGCACATTGACCAAGTTGTTCTTGAATAGTATTAAATTTTAATCATATGTTCAATCCTGAAGAACTTAACACATACACAATCAACTCACGATGGACCCCAATGCATATAGCGAGATATACACAGAAAACTTGGTATCATGTCCCTTTTATTTCTACTAGTTAAAATCAATATCTGTTAGCTAGAAATATAGGTTAATTGCAGCGAGAAGTTTCACAAGATATCATGTGATTGTAAAGCCAAAATTTGTATATCAATTCAAGACCAAGTCATTCAAAATTTACTACAATTTTGATCTCAACATGCCTAGGCATGAACATTTGTAGTTTGTCATGAAATCAATTCTCAGAATTATTATCTTTAACATAATCTAGATACAAAAATGAAAACATCACCAACTAAATAGAGTAGGTTCTATTTCCAATCAATGATCGAGTATAAAATTATAAATACCCTTTAATAAAAATCATATTAATAAAAAAATCAAGCATGAAATGTGGAGGATATACATAATGATGAATAGGAATTGGTTCAGGTTGCAACTGCAACAGGGAACAAATAGAAATATTTTCACAAATGTTTCTTGTATTTGTTCAAGCACCAAGGAACTGAGGAAAAAGGAAGTTTTTAATCCTTGACCAAAAACCCTAGAACATGAGGAAAAGAAAACAGAAATGCTATCCTTGTTACTACCTACACCTGATTGGGATCACATCAAATGGCACATATATTTTTAAAAGCTTCTCAACTAGAAATCCAACTTTGATGTACCCCTTCAACCACTCTATGAAGCATCTCATACAGTATATTTACACCAAAAGGTCAACTACAACAGATTAAAAGGAAATCAATTATCAAACATTGAAGATACATACCTTTGTCACAAAGAAGTATGTCTTTCGAGACTCCCAAATTCGACAACCGATGACATACTCTCGATCACTACCGAAAAATGGAAACTGCATGATTTGACACCACCTAAATATTAAAAATGAAACAGAACATCATGAAAACCAAGAGTAATGTCAATTCTCTACTGCACACCTTTCTGAACCGATGGAAAATAATTGTTCCTATTCACGGGAACTCTTCTAAAGTTTTCGTGATTAAATTCCCATGTCTTCGTGATGAAATAGGATCACCTCAGGGGCAGACAATTGTCCATCTCCTTTCCTTGAAATCTATTGTTGAAATAAAAAGGAAAATTTAAACAACAAAATTTGCAAGTACATGAATCTGACAATCACAAACTATAAGAAAAAACTTGTTGCAAAAAAATCGCAAAAGAATGCAACAGAAAATACCTGCTTGGATGCACCGGCTGGAATAGTATAGGTCAAAACGTCTTGGTTTCCTTTGTCTTGGGAATGAAGGGTATGGCACACTGTGGAAACATTAACCCCAAAACATAAACCAGCCTTTTAAGATCTATTAACTAAAACAAAATGTTTAGAGAATAAAATATCAATTTCCATTTTATTAATGTTGACAGAATTAGTTAGATTTAACATCTCAAAACCACTCTATGACTATTCTATTCTCACACAGATGCTTCCTATATGAAGAAACACATTGACCAAGTTGTTCTTGAATAGTATTAAATTTTAATCATATGTTCAATCCTGAAGAACTTACCACATACACAATCAACTCACGATGGACCCCAATGCATCTAGCGAGATATCCACAGAAAACTTGGTATCATGTCCCTTTTATTTCTTTTACTAGTTAAAATCAATATCCGTTAGCTAGAAATATAGGTTAATTGTAGCGAGAAGTTTCACAAGATATCATGTGATTGTAAAGCCCAGATTTGTATATCAATTCAAGACCAAGTCATTCAAAATTTACAACAATTTTGATCTCAACATGCCTAGGCATGAACATTTGTAGTTTTTCATGAAAGCAATTCTCAGAATTATTATCTTTAACATAATCCAGATACAAAAATGAAAACATCACCAACTAAATAGAGAAGGTGTTATTTCCAATCAAAGATAGAGAATAAAATTATAAATACCCTTTAATAAAAAATCATATTAATAAAAAAATGAAGCACGCAACCTGGAGGATATACATAATGGTGAATAGGAATTGGTTTAGGTTGCAACTGCAACAGGGACCAAATAGAAATATTTTCACAAATGTTTCTTGTAATTGTTCAAGCACCAAGAAACTGAGGAAAAATGAAGTTTTTAATCCTTGCCCAGACACCCTAGAACACGAGGAAAATAAAACATAAATGCTATCCTTGTTACTACCTACAGCTGATTGGGATCACATCAAATGGCATGTATCTCTTTAAAATATTCTCAACTAGAACTCCAACTTTAATGTACCCCTTCAACCACTCTATGAAGCATCTCATACAATATATTTACACCAAAATGTCAACTACAACAAATTAAAAGTAAATCAATTATCAAACAGTGAAGATCCATACCTTTGTCACAAAGAAGTATGTCTTTCTAGAATCCCAAATTCGACGACCAATGACATACTCTCCATCACTACAGAAGAATGGAAACTGCAGGATTTGACACCAACTAAAATATAAAAAATGGAACATGACATCATGAAAACCAAGAGTAATGCCAATTATCTACTGCACACCTTTCTGACCCAATGGACAATCATCGTTCTTGTTCGCGGGCACTCTTCTAATGTCTTCATGATGAAATAGGATCACCTCACAGGAAGAAAATTGTCCATCTCCTTTCCTTGAAATCTATTGTTGAAATAAAAAGGAAAATTTAAACAACAGAATCTGCAAGTACATGAATATGACAATCACAAGCTATAAGCAAAAACTTGTTGCAAAAAAATCACAAAAGAATGCAATAGAAAATACCTGCTCGGATGCACCAGTTGGAATAGTATAGGTCAAAATGTCTTGATTTCCTCTGTCTTGGGAGTGAAGGGTATGGCACACTTTGGAAACATTAACTCCAAAACATAAATCATCCCTTTAAAATATATTAACTAAAACAAAATGTTTAGAGAATAAAATATCGATTTCCATTTTACTAATGTTGACAGAATTAGTTAGACTTAACATCTCAAAACCACTCTATGACCATTCTGTTCTCACATAGATCATTCCTTTATGAAGAAGCACATTAACCAAGTTGTTCTTGAATAGTATTAAATTTTAATCATATGTTCAATCCTGAAGAACTTACCATGTACACAATCAACTCACGATGGAGCCCAATGCATCTAGCGAGATATACACAGAAAACTTGGTATCGTATCCCTTTTTATTTCATTTACTAGTTAAAATCAATATGCATTAGCTAGAAATACAGGTTAATTGCAGCGATAGGTTTCACAAGATATCATGTGATTGTAAAGCCTGGATTTTTATATCAATTCAAGACCAAGTCATTCAAAATTTATAACAATTTTGATCTCAACATGCCTAGTCATGAACATTTGTAGTTTGTCATGAAAGCAATTCTCAGAATTATTATCTTTAACATAATCCAGATACAAAAATGAAAGCATCCCCAAATAAATAGAGAAGGTGTTCTTTCCAATCAAAGATCGAGAGTAAAATTATAAATACCCTTTAATAAAAATCATATTAAAAAAAAAATCAAGCATGCAACCTGGAGGATATACATAATGATGAATAGGAATTGGTTCAGGTTGCAACTGCAACATGGACCAAATAGAAATATTTTCACAAATGTTTCTTGTAATTGTTCAAGCACCAAGGAACTGAGGAAAAATTAAGTTTTTAATCTTTGCCGAGACACCCTAGAACATGAGGAAAAGAAAATAGAAATGCTATCCTTCTTACTACCTACAACTGATTGGGACCACATCAAATGGCACATATCTCTTTAAAATATTCTAACCTAGAAATCCAACTTTGATGTACGCCTTCAACCACTCTATGAAGCATCTCATACAATATATTTACACCAAAAGGTCCACTACAACAAATTAAAAGTAAATCAATTATCAAACAGTGAAGATCCATACCTTTGTCACAAAGAAGTATGTCTTTCTAGACTCCCAAATTCGACGACCAATGACATACTTTCGATCACTACAGAAGAATGGAAACTGTAGGATTTGACACCAACTAAAATATAAAAAATGTAACAGATCATCATGAAAACCAAGAGTAATGTCAATTTTGTTGGGCACCCTATATAAAACTTAATTAATCCAACATACAGAGTGTTCAATATAAATTTTCAACCCAGGGAAGTGTTTTATTTCAAAGATAATGTGCACTGTATATGCTTAAACACTAAGTAGATGATACTGTAAATGAATTATCCTACTTTCCTGTTCATCCCAACTCACCCCAAGATCAACTTAATCTAATTTGCCTTCTTGAAAATGTAGAATCACAATTACCTACTTACAACCCTTAATCTAGAAATGGGAGATTCAGAAAATAAGCATCTAGATTTACTTTTGCAGAAAGTTAAATCCTAAATTGTCCAGCCATCTGAAGATCCATCTCAACTATCTTAATTCAACTTAATCTAGGAATTCAAAGTGTAGGAATTAAGTTCCACAATTATAACTGTAAAGGGATGAACTAAAGATATCTAAAGAAAACAACAATTGAAAGAACTAGGGATGAACAAGGTTGTTACATCTATCACACAGTTGCATAAGAGAAAGTTAATCTACACAGTCGACCGTAACACCACACCACTGCAGTTTACATGGAATGCAATTACTGATCATTCAAACGAATGCATAATAAATCGATGATTGTTGCAACTACTATAAATAAATGAATTCATCATAATATTCACACCACATAGCACAATAAATAAAATACCTAATTAACTCAATAATCTATGTAGGAAGGTGGGCCCATCCTTCGCACAGAGATGTTGGAGTTGGCACATGTTAAAACGCCGAGATCTGAAGAATTAAAATCCTTGTATTAAAATGGCGAGATGAACACACAACCTCTATCATAGCGTATACAAATAAAATCAATTAATCTCCAACCCCTGGATCAGAATAGTTCCCAATATTTATACAATTACAATCATAACTTCTACCCACTAATATCGAGCAGCCATGAAGATCTCTGATCTTCAAGCTACCCCAATTACGATAATCTATTACAGCTGTGGTAAGACAGAAGCAGTAAATATAGGAATGTTGTTACTCGAGCCAGCAATGACAATCATGATCAATCTAGAATATACTCCATCGATTGCAGCTATACTTGAGTAGCGACGCACTTGTTGCATCCGAATTTGTTGCAGCCTGTTGCAGCCACCTTTGTACAGCTTGCGTGGAATAGTAGCCTTTGATTGCGTTATTTGGGAAACGATGGAATAGATGGTGATTATCTCAGCAATGAATGTCCATCCCTTTCTTGGTATGTTCAGCCTGCTACACTTATATCCTTTACATCTCGAATTATATTTATAAAACCACCATATGTTAGCATAATTCAAGATATAGAGCCCTGATTACAACAATCATAAGCATTAATAAGATAAGACAATAATTAACCATACCTGTATGAATTGAGGGATCAAGTGAAGGAAAACATCTGTTTGGGGTACATAATGAAATAAGATGAGGCAAAAAGAGGTAGGTAAAGGTGGTCAAAAAGGGGTAATTTATGGGCCCAACATCTCCCCCCAACTATCTTGTTGCATGTCCCCATGCAACAACCTCCATTAGTCTGAATCTGAATCTAGCATTGTACTTCATTCATGGAGGGAAGAAAAGTTATATGGGAGTTCAAGCATTCCCTATTTTTCCAAAAATCCATTATAGACAACCCAGTATCTCCAACACTTCTTCTCTTCTTCCTTTGTCAATGACAAGTCTTCCCTATATGGTTTTGTTGGCCACCAGATGAGAGGGAATTTGAATTTGAGTCCCATCCAATTAACTCCACATTCCTTCATGCATCCAACATATCCCTCAACCCTGGAAAGTGCATGTTTAAAATTTCTGTAAGAGTAGGGATCTCTATTTCTCAACGTTGAAGAGGTAGCCTGCCATCTATGCTAACTACCTTCCAAAGCCAATTGCTGATGCCTGAAAATATGAATAACACAGGTAGAGATAACCTTTTCTTGAAGTTCCATCATCTGTTGAGTTTGGATGGGACATGCGAGTCTCTACTGATGATGAGCAAGGAGACGACGAGGAAGTTGAGGTTCACTTCGAACCCAAAGGTTAGAGTGGGACTCATTATGATAAAACGTTTGGAATGATCTTTCCCACTAATCATGATTGCTAACAAAGGAAGCAAAAGCCCGCAACTGAACATCACCTAAGAACGTGGCAGGATTCGAATAATGGTCCAAGGGACAAGCCAGCTCATGTAAATAAAGCTCACAAAGCAAGTTCTGCTCAATAAAATCACTTGCCAGAAATGTTTCCATAAATTTGGCTAAGGTATCTATTTCATAAGGTCTTCCTTCATTTACAGCCTTTATTTTGAACCAAATGAACTGCTCAAATAAAAACACAGGGTAGGAGGAGGATGGTACTTTGGTACCCAACAATTCCCGAGAAAGAGTATATAGCTGATGTTTTTCCACCTGCATGGATTTGAACTTTTTCAGCTCTTTTAGTTCCTTCTGTATCTCTTCCCAATGGAGTTTCTGGAATATGAGTTCTTCTTCCCATCTTTCCTTTAATTCCCTTATGGTCTTTCTATGTTTAGCAAGGTAAACCATCCCTTCTTGGCACCTCTCCACCTGACTCCACTTCCTCACTTCTATCCTTAGGATTGAGAGATCTTTTGTCAGCCTATGGATTTCTTCATCTTCAGTATGATCTTCATTATCAAAATCCAAATTGAAATTTTTTTGAGGAAGTTGAGTCCATACCTTATCATCTGATGTTCCAATTTGAACATCCTGTACTTCCTGCATGGGTACTTCTGAAATAACTTTTGGGAGTGCTGGTTCTTGTGTAACAACATCCCCTCTTTGAATTTATCCTACAACAACTTCAACCATAGGTGCCTCTAAAAGAACTTCTGGGGATGCTGGTTCTTGTGTAACAACATCCTCTCTTTGAATTTATCCTACAACAACTTCGACCATAAGTGCCTCTGAAACAACTTCTACGAATGATGGTTCTTGTGTAACAACATCCTCTCCTTGGAGTTCTCCTACAGTGACCTCAGTAGTTGATTGTGAAGGTGTTGGTTCTTGTGTGGAAACCTCTTTCTGAATTTTGGTCTCCCCATCTGCCTGATTGTCAGCTGCAGCTTTGACAGGGAGATGCAAGGCCGCTAGTTCTTATGTAGCAGAGCCCCACCCTTATATTTATTCATGTTGCTGGGTTTTTTCTTGAGTTACTTCCATGTCCTCTGCAATATGGAGTTGTTATTCAAGAATTTTAGTGTCCCTCGACGACTGTGATTGCATTTTTTCATCCTCTCCTAAATCCAAATCAGGGATTATATCCATCTTGAGATTGATTTCTTCTTGCTACCTGAGAATCTCCACAGAAATTTCTGGGGATGTTGGTTCTTGTGTGACAACATTGTGGTTAATTTCATCATTTTATTTCTATTGGGATTCCATTTCTATTAATTCTGTGACCTAGGATGGTTCAGGAGTCACAACATAGACTTCTTCATTAAAATCAGGAATATTCTCAGCCTCTGGTTCTCCTTCCCCAATTTGGGTGGAAACTTCAACAAGAATATTCGGGGATGCTGGTTCTTATGTATCAACACCTCATTTATCTACTACTTCCCTTTGTTGAATTTTCTCTTGGGAAGCTTCATCATCCTTCCAATCAGATTGTCCTTCTTCTATTGGCTGTGACTGTAATCATTCACTTTCCCCCTTTTCTATAGCAGGAATCATTTCTGCATCCCTCACCTCTATCTTAGGTGCTTCTTGTCCTTGTTCTTCCACAGTTGCTGGCACAGGTTGTTGTGTCACAAAGGAATGAACTATGACTTTGTAGCCTGACTAGTTAAATATTTCTCCACACATAGGGAAGACCACTCTTTCTTCCTCCTCACCATCCTCAGCAGGAGGTGATCCTTCTAATTGGTCTGCAGCTTCAACCAGTGTGTGTAGATTCTGTTCTACCTGCTTCCTGCATGCTTCCTTCCAATTTTATAGTTCTTTCCGAAGTGACTATACTTCTTCTTTTAATAGACCATTTTCGTACAAAATTCCCTCAATTTTAGGTTCTTCTGTAGTCGTTTCCTGTGGGGCATCATTTGCTTTGGGTCTTAGAATGGGGAATTCAATCTGTGCTTCTAGGTTTTCCCATCTTGCCCATGCTGCTTCAGTTGCTATAACTGACCCGGTTCTTATTCTTCTTATTGGTAGTGATGCCTGTATCTCTTCTTTTGATCTCCTTATTTTCTTTCATGGTGCAGGAATCTCCATATTTGTAGTTGATGTGTAAGGAATATCTTCTATCTCAGCGTTCTCTTGTTCTTCTTCAATCAAAGTTCCCCCCCATTCAGGGGAAGATTCATTGGTCAATACCTCTATGTTTCCTTCTGTTATCATGGCTCTAACATCCTCGGCTTCAGCTGTCCCAACATCCAATGCTGCTCCAGCTTCAGCCTCTGTTGTCAGAGCTTCCATATTATTTAATCTTTCCATAGGGTTTTCTCTTTCATTTTCCTCCAGTTCCTCTACTTGGTCATTTGACTGATCATTCGATCCAGTCTCATCTCCCCCACCAACTGAATTGGAGGTATTCCAGTCCTCCTGTTGCTCCTCATTTCCCCCCAACTATACATTGGCATGCTCCTCTTGGATTTGAACAACCCCCAAGAGTACAGGTACTTCTACTTCAACCTCCATTGGAATGCCAGGAAAAAGGGAAGGTTCCTGGTTTATTTGAATTTGACCTACGAATTGCTCCCATGTTTGGTTCCTTTGAGCTAAGTCCCTTAAGATTATTAATTTGATTAGGCAATGATTGGTAAGGGAGGAGTTTGGATGCTTGGTTGTTCTAACAAACCTCGCCATATGGTGTAGGTCATTAAATTAGGTAAAATGGAATATTCAATAAGGCCCTATGGTGTAGATGCGACAATAGAGGAATTTCAAAATAATAGATAGTATGATACCTACCTTCACAGGTGATATAATTTTTGAGGAATACTTCTACTTGATCCCATGGCTGAGGCAGTGATTGTAACGCTATCCCTCTCCTTGATTGATGAATTTGTTCTCCCTCTATCAGAAAATCCTATACTGCAGCAACATTGGGGGTTCTTTGACCAAACCAGGCTCTTCCCACCTGAGGAAGGTCGGTGACTTCAGCCACTATTGCTTCAGAGAATTATATACGTAACCGCCTAACCTCTGAGTGGGATTATGTAAGATTTAAGGAACATTGTAGAGTGGTCTCTCGATGAAACCCATTTAGGCGTTGAAAGAATTCAGTCTAGCCCGTAGCTTCAAAAATGGCAAAAACTCAGCATTTCTTCTCAGTTCTCGCGTATTTGGGGGTTCATGCTAAGTTGGGATACCCATGTTTGTTTGACTTCAGAATTCTTTATCAGTCCCACAGATTGCAGGTCCCGACAATGGAGGTTACAACACAAAGTATGCGTGAATGGCTGAGAGTGGAGTTGGGTAAATTCAAAAAGTTAATAGCATGGAAATGTTTGGAAATGTATCCCAAATTAGGAAAGGTGGCAGTTATCAGATAATCTTAAATGGCCATTAAGTCGTACGAGTGGACAATTAACGGTATGCGGGTGTAATAATGGTTGCAAAAAGGAAGGTATGATTAATGTTGTCAAATCTAGTTAATGCTTAATCAAGTAAATAATCAGAACCATAGCTTCGTAAATATGAGATGAACGGTGACCTTTGAGGATAGTAAAGCGTGTGAAGTGTAGCCATTTAAATTTGATCATTATTGCAGGCGTGCTGTAATGATTTTTCCTCCTGGCAAACCAAAACCATCTTGTCAATCTTCCCAAAAACATAATGAATGCTATGAGATAAGTCGGAATCGCCGACAGTAGGAATTCTGGCCAAATTTGGAGGAGTCGCAGACCAAAATTTCAAAGAGTTCTGCCAACATTGGGGAAGTCATAGCTGCGAGCCATAGAAAAATCAACCAGTTTGGTGTAGTCGCTGCTGTGAATCATAGAAAAATTAGCCATTTTTGGTGGAGTCCCAGCTGCTGGAAAAGATAAAAATGGGCAAGGGTTAAACGGAGTTGCATCTTCGTAGGACGGAAAAAGGAATTAGGTTACAATGTTGCAGCTATGGATAAACAGAAAAATAGGCAAGGCTTTATGGTGTTACAGCTACGCAGAATGGGAAAAGGTCATTATTTTACAATGTTGCAGCTGCGCGGAACGAGAAAAAGGTCGTTACTTTACGGTGTTGCAGCTACGTGGAATGGAAAAAATGTTGTTTTTTTACGGTGTTACAGCTGTGTGGAATGAGAAAAAGGTCATTACTTTACGGTGTTGCAGCTGCGTGGAACATGGAAAAAATTGTTATTTTACGGTGTTGCAGCTACATGGAATGGGAAAAAGGGCATTATTTTACAGTGTTGCAGTGTTCATTTTTAATTTTAGGGAGTTTTCTTCTGAAGAAGGAAGCTACCAAAGGACACCCCTGGTCGTTAGGCCCGATCATGACTATAGCTCCTTAGGTACATCCTTGCACATATTCTTAAAAAAAATGGATAAAGTGCAAAGGGAAAAAAAATAATAGCAAAAATATCAATTTATTTATGTACAAATATTTATGGAGGAATCATAGCGATTGTCTAAAGATTGACAGGGGTAGAAAAAGATTCCTTCCCTTGTTCTAACTGGTATTCTGGATCAACTGCAATTTGTGAAGTAAATGTGTCCTTCGAAATGGGCTTATGGTAGAGTTGCATCCTGTGACCATAAGCAAATAATGGTGCACAATTCTCATCAATGGTAACCAAGTGGACTGTACCATTATCAAATACTCTATCTACCAGGTATGGGCCCAACCATCTTGTGCGTAACTTACCCTTAAAGTCCCTTTTGAATCTTGAATCATATAATAATGCCAAGTCTCCTTCACAGAAGACTTTCTTTTCGATGAATCGGTCATGCCAATTGGATCTCTGTTGCTGAATTAGTACTGTCTGATCCATAGCAGCTAAATGTTTCTCAACAAGTTCATTCAATTGATTCAATCTACTCCTCTAGGCTTCAGTCACATCTAAGTTTACCTCCATAGCTATCTTCAAGGTCTTGATTTTGAATCCAATGGGGAAGACAACACTTTTTCCATACACTAAGTCATAAGGAGAGAAACCTATAGTATTGCGCCAAGTAGTACGATATTCCCACAATGCTTCTGGGAGTCTATCAGCCCAGTCTCTACGATGGCTCCTGACTATTTTGGTGAGGATGGCTTCAATAGCTTTGTTATTGCTTTCCACCTGGCCATTGGCCCGGGGATGGTATGGTGAAGCCACAGGGGCTTCACTTGTTGACCAATATCCTATCACGTTAGTTCATATTGTGGGTTTTAAAATTATTAAAATTTGAACCAATATATTGCAGGTATTGGGGGGGATGAGGGGTTTAAGGTGGGGCTAGGTAGGGTGGTTTATAAGGATTGAGGTATAAAAAGGGGTGGGGAGGAGGTTTTAAGTATTGGGAGGGGGTTTCAAAAAAAAGAGGTTGGGTCAATATCTATGGAAATTAAGGGTATTCTTTAATATCCCACGATCGCACGTGCTATGTGAGATGTTCACTAAGTGAAGTCCCCGTGGGTGAAGCTATCCAGTGCTGAATATGGTACTTCCGTAGAAAAGATTCAAATTGATGCGACACAAATTGAGGGCCTCCATCTGTAACTACTTCCTTGGGTACTCCAAAACGGGTAAATATTTCACCATACAGGAAATCGATTACAGCTTGGTCATTGGATTTCACCAAAGCCACAACTTCTACCCATTTCATCATGTAGTCGGTACAAAACCAAGATGTAGGATTTCTGCCTGGAATGAGGGTTGATAGGGCCAACAAAATCTAAGGCCCATCTATTAAAAGGTTCAACCACCAATTGTGGTTGAAGAGGCATTTGATCCAATCTGTTAGGTTGGCCCATTCTCTGGCAACTGTCACAAGACTGAACATATTTTTTTGCATCCCTGAAAAGTGTCGGCCAATAGTAGCCGATTCTCAGCACCTTATGACCTATCCTCCTATCTGCAAAATGTCCCCCACAAGGTTCGTCATGGCAGGCCTTCAGAATATGGAATATTTCATCTTCTCTTACACATCTTCTGATCTCAAGATCAGGGCCTTTGTAGAAAAGATGACCACCTATCCAACAATACTTGGCACTTTGTTGTATGATTTACCTCTTTTCTCTTTTTGACAAATGTGCCAAAAGCTTCCCTACAACCATGTAGTTAGCGACATTTGCATACCAAGGGGAATGAGCTGAAACTGCAAATAAGTGTTCATCTAGAAAAGAGTCCTCAACAGGCATATTATCATCACTGTTAGTAAAACGAGATAAGAAATCAGCGAAAACATTTTCTTTTCCAGGTCTTTCTATAATAGTGATATCAAATTCCTATAATAATAATAGCCATCTAGTTACCCGAGCATTTGTAACAGGTTTATTCATTAGATACTTGATGGCTGAGTGGTTGATGTGCACAGAGGTCGGATATCCAGTGATGTAATGTCTGAATTTGTTGATGGAGTAAACAATGGCTAAAAACTCCTTCTCAGTAATAGTATAATTAAGTTCAGCAGGGGCTAATTTTTTTCTAATATAATAAACTGCATAAGGTTCTTGACCATCCTACTGTCCTAAAAATGCTCCAATGGCAGTATCAGAGGCATCTAAAGAAATGTGGAAAGGCGGGGCCCAATTGGGTCCCCTTAGGATGGGAGTTGTAGACAACTTCTCCTTAAGTTTAACAAACGCTGTCTAGAATGCCTCATTCCAAATAAATTGCACATCCTTCATTAATAATGAAAACAAAGGAGAGGTAAGTTTGGAAATGTTCTCTATAAATCTTCTGTAATAACCAGCATGCCCTAAGAAACTACGCACTTCTTTCTGAGTTCCAGGAGTAGGTATATTTTTTATTACCTTGATTTTAGAGGGGTCTACCTGGATGCCATCAATAGAGATATAATTCCCCAACACTACCCCTTCAGTCATCATCATATGACACTTTTCAGTGCTCAAAGATAGTTGGGTCTTCTCGTAGCGTGTTAAAACCTTTTCCAATTTTTTCAATGCTTGTTCAAAGTCCTTGCCATAAGGAGTAAAATCATCCATGAAAATTTCCATACTATCATTAACAAATTCTAAATATATGCCAATCACAGCTCTTTGAAATGTGGCTGGTGCATTGCATAAGCCAAAGGGAAGTACCCTATATGCAAAAGTTTCCCAGGGACAGGTGAAGGTAGTTTTATCTTGGTCTTCAGGAGCAATCTAGATTTGATTGTACCCGCTAAACCCATCCACGAAGGAGAAAAACTTCTTCCCAGATAAGGTGTCAAGTACTTGATCGATGAAAGGCATGGGAAAGTGATCTTTTTGTGTTGCCTTGTTCAACTCTCTATAGTCCACACAGACTCTCCAATTACAATTCTTCTTGGGTACTATCATGAGTGGAGACACCCAATCATTGTCTGAGATGGGATATATAAATCCTGCTTCCAATAGTTTTTGAATTTCTTCCTTCACTATGTCCTTGAGATTGGGATTCATTCTTCGTTGAGGCTGGAACATAGGACAGGAGTCACTTTTGATATAAATGTGGTGGGTGCACATATTAGAAGGGATGCCCTTCATGTCTATGTACTCCTAGGAAAATGCCCCCTTATGTTTTTTTAAGAGAGTGATTAGGCGTTCCTGTTCATCTGGTGCAAGACTGGGATTGATATTCAGGGTTTTTCCAAACTCTACCTTAACAGGAACAATTTTCAAAATTTTCAACACTAGAACTATGTGAGTATCACTGACTAATGTCTCCTCTGTTATTTTTTCTTGTTCTTATTCACTTAGAGTAGCATTTAGGATCTGATAAATTTTCTTATTGACAGAAGTGGGTTCACCAATGAAATTATTAATGGCATTGTCTTCAGTTTCATCTTTAAAATTCAAGGCCTTGCCTATCGTTAATAATGGCTGAACGCCCTCCTCTTCCTCTAGCTCCATCCATAATGGAGTTTCACCTTCTAGACTCGGTCGAGATGGAGGATAGAGAGTGAGGTTCTTTATCTCAGTTCCATTTGATATGGTCATAGACCCAGACCGATAGTTGATGCAAGCATCAGCTGTAGCTAACCAGGGCCTTCCCAGGATCAATGGGTGTCCTCCTAGCTACGACTTAGGTTGTAAAACCAAGAAGTCAGTAGGATATTCCCACGAATCAATTGAGATAATGAGGTCATCCAAGATTCCTTCAGGTTTAATAGCGGATCTATCTGCAAGTTCTAAAATGATAGGAGTTGGCCTGAGGTTAGCGAGCTCAAGTTTCCTTACAGTTTCAATGGTCATGATGTTAATTGCTGCACATAAATATACCAGTACGTTGGGTATCTATGTGCTCCCAATCTGCATAGTGATAGTGGGATCCCCATGATCGTCGTATTTGGCCAAGAGGGTTTTTTCCATTATTAATTCAGATAATTTCCCTATGACATGAATAGTGGGAGGATCCCTGGGTTTTCTTCCTAGTTTCCTTGTACATAGATCCTAAATGGTTATGGCATAGATAGGTACATTATGAAGGGCCTGAAGGAGTGGAATTTTGACATAGATATTTTTTAACTCTCCTAAGAGGTTAAATTGAGGTTGTCCCACTGCCTTCGGTAGTATTAATCTTTCAGGGTATGGTGGTTCCCTAATAAATTGTGTAGGATGTGTGTCGATAAATGTGTCTTCTTGTGTTTTAGCCGGCATATTTGTAGGATATTCAACGTCCTCAATAATGGGGGTCACTGTATTGGATAAATACTATTGGTTCATCCTTTCTTTAGGCACAGACGATGGAACATCCTCAATGATCAAAGGCTCCACTACCCTCCCTAATCGTAAGCAGATGTCATTGCAGGGAACTGGAGTAATGGAGTAAGCGAGCATGTTGGCAGTCTCAAACTGATGGACTGCTTTATTATTTGGGTTGGAGTTAGGTTGATTAGGAAGCTGTGGTCGTATAGGCATATTGGGGACATCATTATTCTAGAGTTGCAGTTGTGACTACTGATACTGCTGATAAGGCTGAGAATATTGTTCAAGAGGGTATGGTTGATGAGGAAACACTTGATGTGGAAGCTATTGAGGAGGTTGGTTATGGGGAAACTGGTTCCCTGGATGGAAGTTCCTCCATCCAAGAGACCAAGAATTTTGTTGGTTTGGTGGTTGTGTCCAAGAGTTCCAGGAGTTAAAATTTTGCATCGGAGGTTGAGAGGGATACAATTGATTTTAGAATAAGATGAAGGGAATTGTGTATTCATGTGCTACATATTATTCCAATTATTCATGTTATTCGAAAATGGAAACAAGTATGGAGACATACCTTGATTTTGAGGCTGCCAGGGCTTTTTCTATGCAACAAAGTAGGTTGGTTTCACATCTAGAGTTGACGCCTATAGAACTACCTTCACTTGAGGTAGTGAAGGGCATTCTTTTGTGTCATGGTTAAGATCACAAAGCTGACACACTTCTACCTTGTCGAGTGGGCACTCCTTTAGAGGATGGTCCTTCCTACATTTAGGGTAGAATATACCAAGTGTGAGATCTTCTACTGCTTGTTTCTGCTTTTCCCTCAGGACATCTATTTTCGAGGACATGGAGCTCATCATTCCTGTCTTGAAATTTTTGAGGAGATTGCCTATTTCTTCCTGGGTGGCTCCTCCATTAGATGGATTTTGTGTTCTATCGAAGACATCATGTTCTAATTTGTCTCGTTTGTCCCATTTGTTGTTTCAGAAAGATCCCCTGGAATACCTTTTGCATAGTTCAATGATCTTTTCAAAGGAATCCTTTGAGATATCCCCCTTTCCTAACAGGTTCAACATGTCTAGGAAGTCATCCCTAATCCCATGAAGTAGGATTATTTTGAGCACATATAACCCCGTATTAGTCTGTCCAGCTCTCTACACATTGTATAAAATCCTTTCAGCAAAATCTTCCAGACTTTCATCATCCCTTCGTACCATTTTAAATAGTTCTTCTCTCTTATCTTTGGTATTGCAATACTCCTAATATTTCTCCAGGAACACCTGTTTCATCCGATCCTAGGTGGTGATAGTTCCCCCACCCAGGCTCATTAACCAACATAACGCATTGTCCTTCAGAGTAGTAGGACAAAGTTTCAGCGTCTGTGCATTGGCGGTGTAGTCATAGTTGTGACAGAGGACGTCAATTTCAAAAAGAAATTCATCTGGATCCCCTGTTGATTTTCCATAAAAATGAGGCAACACCGATGGTGATATATTTTTCATGGGGGCTACCCCCTCTAGCTATTGAATTGGGAACTAGAGTGTGGCAACCATCCCTTCAGGTGGGGAGTTACCCTCGTGATGCTAATTTTCACCCATTGCTTCTTCATGATCTTCTAGATCATGTTTTTTTCTCAAGTCTTCTTCTGCTTTATCCTCTTCGTGCTTCCACTGATCATTAAATTTTTTATGGAACTGTGTCCTCTCCTCTTCTATCACAACCTTCCTGTTAATGTGATATATCAAATCTCGGTCAGCTGAACCCACAGTAATAACTATGTATTCCTCCGTAGGGATACCCGAGGGTGTTGCAGCTTCTCCTGTGTTCTCCAATGTGGAAACTGATGTTGCCACTCCAGGGGTGACCACGCTTCTTCTAACGGGTGTGTCCTGATGGCGAGCCCTAGTAGAAGAATTGGTCCTATCAACCAGATCGTCAATGAATGTCCTTCTTCCCAATGCTATATTTTGCCCACTACCTCGACCACCTGCAATGTTAGTATTTTGTGGGGTTTTGGGATTTATAGGAATGTCACGCTGTACCCTTCTTGTATTCATGCAACCCAAAACATGCAAACTTAAAAACTAAAGAAAAATGAATAGATATAGCTACTAGATACAACTACTGTGGTGTCTAATAATTATCTTTCCCTGACAACGACACCAAAATGTTGGGCACCCTATATGAAAGTTAATTAAAGCCAACATACAGAGTGTTCAATATAAATTGTCAACCCAGGGAAGTGTTTTATTTCAAAGATAATGTGCACTATATATGCTTAAACACTAAGTAGCTAATACTGTAAATGAATTATCCTACTTTCCTGTTCAGCCCAACTCATCCCAAGATCAACTTAATCTAATTTACCTTCTTGAAAATGCAGAATCACAATTACCTACTTATAACCCTTAATATAGAAATGGGAGATTTAGAAAATAAACATCTAGATTTGCTTTTCTAGAAAGTTAAATCCTAAACTTCCTAGCCATATGAAGATCCATCTCAACTATCTTAATTCAACTTAATCTAGGAATTCAAAGTGCAGGAATTAAGTTCCACAATTATAACTGTAAAGGGATGAACTAAAGAGATCTAAAGAAAACAACAATTGAAAGAACTAGGGATGAACAAGGTTGTTACAACTATCACACAGTTGCATAAGAGAAATTTAATCTACACAGTTGACTGTCACACCACACCACTGCAGTTTACAAGGAATGCAATTACTGGTCATTCAAAGGAACACATAATAAATCGATGACTGTTGCAGCTACTATAAATAAATGAATTCATCATAAGATTCACACCACACAGAAAAATAAATAAAATACCTAATTAACTCAACAATCTTTGTAGGAAGGCGGGCCAACCTTCACACATAGATGCTTGAGTTGGCACACGTTAAAAAGCCGAGATCTGAAGAATCAAACTCCTTGTATTAAAATGGCAAGATGAACACACAACCTCTATCACAACATATACAAATAAAATCAATTAATATCCAACCCCTAGCTCGGAATAGTTCTCAGTATTTATTCAATTACAATCATAACTTCTACCCACTGATATTGGGCGGCCATGAAGATCTCCAATCTTCAGGCTGCCCCAATTAGGATAAGCTATTACAATTGTGGCAAGATAGAAGTAGGAAATATAGGAAGGTACTTCGTTGATTGCAGCTATCCTTGATCAATTTGGAAGATACTCCGTCGATTACAGCTATCCTTGAGTAGTGGCGCACTTGTTGCATCCGAATCTGTTGCATCCTGTTGTAGCCATCTTTGTACATCTTGCGTGGAATAGTATCCTTTGACCATGTTCTTTGGGAAACGATGGAATAGATGGCGATTATCTTAGTAATGAATGTCCATCCCTCTCTTGGTATGTTCATCCTGCTACACCTATATCCTTTGCATCTTGAATTATATTTATAAAACCACCATATGTTAGCATAATTCAAGATATAGAGCCATGATTACAACAATCATAATCATTAATAAGATAAGACAATAATTAACCATATCTGTATAAATTGAGGGATCAAGTGAAGGAAAACATCTGTTTGGTGTACATAATGGAATAAGATGAGGCAAAAAGAGGTAGGTAAAGGTGGTCAAAAAGGGGTCATTTCTGGGCCGAACAAATTCTCTACTGCACACCTTTCTGACCCAATGGACAATCATCGTTCCTGTTCATGGGCACTCTTCTAAAGTATTCGTGATGAAATTCCCATGTATTTGTGATGAAATAGGATCACCTCATAGGCAGAAAATTGTCCATCTCCTTTCCTTGAAATCTATTGTTGAAATAAAAACGAAAATTTAAACAACAAAAATTGCAAGGACATGAATCTGACAATCACAAGCTATAAGAAAAAACTTGTTGCAGAAAAATCACAAAAGAATGCAATAGAAAATAGCTGTTCGGATGCCCCAGTTGGAATAGTATAGATCAAAACGTCTTGGTTTCATCTGTCTTGGGAGGGAAGAATATGGCACACCCTGGAAACATTAACCCCAAAACATAAATCATCCTTTTAAAATCTATTAACTAAAACAAAATTTTTAGAGAATAAAATATCGATTTCCATTTTACTAATGTTGACAGAATTAGTTAGATTTAACATCTCAAAACCACTCTACGACCATTCTATTCTCACATAGATGCTTCCTTTATGAAGAAGTGCATTGACCAAGTTGTTCTTGAAGAGTATTAAATTTTAATCATATGTTCAATCCTGAAGAACTTACCACATACACAATCAACTCATGATGGACCCCAATGCATCTAGCGAGATATACACAGAAAACTTGGTATCGTATCCCTTTTAATTTCATTTACTAGTTAAAATCAATATGCATTAGCTAGAAATATAGGTTAATTGCAGCAAGAAGTTTCACAAGATATCATGTGATTGTAAAGCCCATATTTTTATATCAATTCAAGACCAATTCATTCAAAATTTATAACAATTTTGATCTCAACATGCCTAGGCATGAACATTCGTAGTTTGTCATGAAGCAATTCTCAGAATTATTATCTT
Organism: Pseudotsuga menziesii; assembly: GCA_001517045.1. Lineage (NCBI taxonomy): Eukaryota > Viridiplantae > Streptophyta > Pinopsida > Pinales > Pinaceae > Pseudotsuga > Pseudotsuga menziesii. Next base: position 275,820 of record LPNX010038919.1, on the reverse strand, counting down.
TAACATAATCCATATACAAAAATTAAAACATCACCAACTAAATAGAGAAGGTGCTATTTCCAATCAAATATCAAGATTAAAATTATAAATACCCTTTAATAAAAATCATATTAATAAAAAAATCAAGCAAGCAACTTGGAGGATATACATAATGATGAATAAGAATTGGTTCAGGTTGCAACTGCAACAGGGACCAAATAGAAATATTTTCACAAATGTTTCTTGTATTTGTTCAAGCACCAATGAACTGAGGAAAAATGAAGTTTTTAATCTTTTCCCAGACACCCTAGAACATGAGGAAAAGAAAACAAAAATGCTATCCTTGTTACTACCTACAACTATTTGGGATCACATCAAATGGCACATATCTCTTTAAAATCTTCTCAACTAGAACTCCAACTTTGATGTACCCCTTCAAACACTCTATGAATACTTGAGTACTTGGAAAATAACATTTATTTGTCATATGAATGCTGGCAATTTTGAACCTATCAACAATCACCCATACTAGGAAAAAAGTAGCAAAATGTTTAGTTATACTCTCCCATGTCTTGTTTGAAATTGATTGGGGCATGGTTAATCATGTTGGCTTGTTTCTATTTGCCTTATTGGTTTGGTATTGCTCATAGATATGAACATAATAAGCTATTTTCTATGTTTTTTTTAATAGATAGATATAGTTACAACATTGTAAGTTTAGTCTATTTAGTATCCATGTTAAGGGGTTGTAATGGTATTGATAGAGAATTTCGTACATGAGCTGAGCCACGTTTTACTATTGTTTCTCTATGTTAAAATAATTTTATCTTTGACATGGAAATATTTAATGGCATTGTCTTCTTTTTAAGATTTCCTATTGTTTTAAAGATCTTGTATTTTTGCTTTTTTTCCCAACAAAAGACCTCTGGAAACACTGAAATTTTAAACCTTAGATAAATATTGACAAGGCATGTATGATATATCTTCCTTTCAAGCCCTTGTAAATGAGCTTAGGTCAACATTATTTAAATACCACTTCCCATGAATGTTGTTTGTTATCGTGATTCCCATCAAAGTCTTGTTGTTGTAATCCCCTTCAAGTAATTGTTCTAACAATAGTGGTAATGGTTTAAGGAATTGCTTATTTCTATCATAGATGAGTTATCATATCTCAACATCATTTATCTTTTAGTTGTATTATGGTATCACATTGCTATCTTGACTAAAGACTACACCATTAGTGACTGCAGGTACATGAACTTATGGTAAACTGCACCAATGGTTTTGTTGGTTCTAGAAAGGAGAGGATGATTGCTTCTAAAATATTTCTTCCATGCAAATCCTTTCTTAAAGATGGCCACTGAATTAGGTAACACAAAATCTATAATAGAAAACCATTACGACAAACAATATTCTCACCTTATGGTCATTAACATGCATCCCCTCTTTTTTGCAAATCATTTTAGGGTCTACTGCTGTACCTTCACTGGAATCGTATGGCCTCAATATCCCAATCTATTTCTTATGAAAAATTGCACTTGCAGAGTCTGGCATATATCTCTGCCCTTGGGCATTTGACACTAATCACAACTATTGCAACTGTTCATCTTTGGTCTTACTAATATCATCATTAAATATGGAAATAATTGAATTGATTGTTGACTGGGTTTGTAAATACCTCTTGTCTTTTTAGTTTTGCAACATAAGTTAATGTAACCACCTAGAGTTTGAGCTTTTTATGAAATTATAACCAGACAATTTTGGTCCCCCAATTTTTTTTTGATGATCTTCTCAATGTGAGGGAAAAACAATACAATGTGCGAAGAAATGAAGTTTGGGTTAGGAAGAACTTGTATGCAAATTAAAATGTTGAAGGTTCTGTTATTAACATTTTTGAGTGCACCACATCAAAAGACTACTATAGAAACAATGATTATTGGTATTAGTACATGTATCGAAATATAGGAAGATTCATGATAATCATCATAGGTTAAGAAGCCTAATGAATAATTAAGATAAGGAAAACAAAAAGTTATAACTCCTTTCTCAACCCTAACAATGATGCAGTGACTCAGCTGCAAATTACCTCAGACCCCTGCAAGAAAAATAGGGAAAAAAATTAAAAAAGGATTGAACAATAAAAAATGTCTCTCTCTGCACAAAACTCAGGATGTATGTATTTGAAAATAAAAACCTAGAGTACAAAACCATATTAGCCCTCAGATAGGAGGTGGAATTATAGCCACATACACACACCCAAAACTCTAAAAGGCTTGTAGGCCACAAATCCATCTCACTCCTCACAATCACACACCTAGAATACTCTATTTAAAACTTGCAGTCCATAGATCTACTCACAGGACTCAGTAGAACAAACATTAACCAAAATCCACTAAAAGCTCCTGCCTTTTGTCCTTCTCAGTCTCTTTTTATATTTTTTTATTCTCGCACATAATTCCTCTAGCCAACTAAACTCAACATATCCCTACAATTTTGGATCACCTATATTGGCACCAGGCATCCAATTGAAGTTCAGTTAGGTACATTTTTTAAACTAGTCATTACACTAGTACAAAATGAAGAAGTAGCTACTAGGTGACTAAAAATTCTAGTCACCACAGGTTTTTCAAGTGATTTACTACTAAATATGAGCAATTTTGATTGACCCAACTATAAACGAACAAAAATTAGTGATTAATTTAGTCACCAGTTAACAAATATAACTAGAAAATAAGTGACCGAGTTAAAAATGACTAACATAAATGACTAATTTAGTCACCGCATTAAAAATGACTAGCTAGAAGAATATGGATTAGTCATTTTTAACTGTGTCATGGAAAATTGCAATTTTGACACTGAAGTTTAAATTTTGTAAATTGTCTACCTTTTATTAGTGATATTGGTGCCTTGCACCTCGATCTTAAGAGATCCAACAAAGCAATTGCATGAATTTTCTCTTGACCATCTTTATCCTTGTTGCACCATTGAAGCAAACTCGGTTAAGCGCATGTCAAAGGAAAATTAGGTTCCTTATACGTCAGTTACGAATTAGGTACTAGAACCAGTACCATATCGATACCTAGAAGCATCGTAGCTAGTTGTTGATCCTTCAATGTAAGAGTCCTTGCAAGTCCCATACCAAGGAGATTTTCTAACTTTAATATAACTATCATGATTTGTGTCCGTTGAACTAGTTGCACCAGTCAGCGTATCTTCACTAGGCTCAGTTCCTTTAAACTTCATAGCAGTTGATCCAACAATAATTAAACCAGTGGAAGCACTAAGAACAATCATTAGAGAGAATTTGAGGTCAAAATTGGGCCTCCTAAGAGATGTACTACAAAAATG